>WSYH01005192.1:17596-43881 GCA_036426205.1 Ascaphus truei | reverse complement strand
GGGGGGGGGGAGTTACATGGTGCACAGATTATAAGGAGATGTATCACATTCTGCATCTCTGTCCCAGCTTGCACCTTGGGGAGAGTCAGTAGGAGGAGTTGGGGGGGAGTTACATGGTGCACAGATTATAAGAAGATGTATCACATTGTGCGTCTGTCCCAGCATGCACCTTGGGGAGAGTCAGTAGGAGGTGTTGGGGGGTGGTTACATGGCACACAGATTATAATGAGATGTATCACATTCTGCGTCTTTGCCCCAGCTTGCACCTTGGGGAGAGTCAGTAGGAGGAGTTGGGGGAGTTACATGGTGCACAGATTAAAAGGAGATGTATCAAAACTTGCATTTCTCTGATACTTTTTTATTTTAACCTTTTATTTGCCCCCAAAAAATCCTCCATATCTGAAGTGCCATAAGTCTAACATACCGCGTCAGAAGTAAGAAACTGTTCTTACAGTATATATGCTGCGGCTCTGCTCCCAAAAATAGAGCCATTCGTCTAAACACAATTACTCTATGTTGCTGCATAGACCCTTTATGTCCTAATTCCAGCACTGAGGAAGTGTTCAACTCCATTCAAGGGCAGTCTAAACTAAACTACTACTTTGGTACAGCACTGCACTTTGCTTTAATGCTTCAGACATACGCATTATGGGTATTGAATGGGTCCCCCTGCTTATTTGTGGGGGGATAGAGATAAGAGTCTTTTACAATGAGAGTGCTACTGGATGTATATTCTATATGCCAAGCTTGGGCTTTGAACCTGGTCAATGTTAGACTTATGGCACTTCAGTATGGAGGATTTTGGGGGGCAAATAAAAGGTTAAAAAAAAAAGTATCAGAGAGATGTGCAAGTTGTGATACATCTCAAAAGAATCTGTGCAACATGTAACTCCCCCAACTCCTCCTACTGACTCTCCCCAAGGTGGATGCTGGGCAGAAGCAGAACTGTGATTACATCTCATTATAATCTGTGCACCATGTAACTCCTCCCCAACTCCTCCTACTGACATCTCCCCATGGTGCAAGCTGGGACAGATGCAGAATGTGATACATCTCATTATAATCTGTGCACCAGTGTAAATCCCCCCCACTCTCCTACTGACTCTCCCAATGTACAGATGAGGAAGATGGGGCACAATTTGGAGCAAAAGGCTTAGATACAGTAAATACAGTAAGTGCAGGGTTTTGCTCCAAAATTGCCTTGATACATAGACCACAGAGAGAGAGCTTCAAAAGTGTTTAAAAAGGAGAAATACTGAGCCTGCCTTAGTAGGAGCTGACAAATGAACTGTGTATCCGTGCAGGTGGTGTTATTATTCGTTTGACATACACAGTAACTTCTCAGCGTTTTACATGTGACATACATAGGGGATGATCTTTATCTTGCCATGAGTCAATGCATTTGAACCCAGTGATACAGTATGTTGATCCACTGCTGTCAGTGCACTGTCCATATGTGTACTTGTGTCACCCAATGTACGTAATACAATGTATCACAGCAGCTGTGATTTTTATGACTGCTACTCTACTGTAGTTAACCACTTCTCAACCCCTTGAAATTAAATGTCAAAAAGTAACTGATTTTCTATTATGACATCAGAGACAGCATCATTGAGCCTCCTAGGAGATGCCACAGCCGTGTTCTGTAATGACATCATGGAATCGCCTTAGAGACTGAGATAAATACACAAAGTAAACTTGTTGTGGTGACTTGAATAGTTCCCAAAGGAAACCGGTAGTTGTGGACCATCTCAGAGATAGGAAAAGTGTGGTGCTGTACAGAGAGACTAATTATCTCCACCTTAACTTGTATTATGGCAGGTAGGAGCAACATGACCTTTAAATACTGACCAAAAAGAAATGGATAATATCTATATTTTGAATTGTTTACTTGCACAATGTTTTATGGGGGGACAGAACAGCATAATATGACCCTATCAATGGATGGGAAAAGAAGACGGATGGGGGGGGGGGTGGACAACACACAAGGGGTTAGGTACGTGGCCTTGATCGGTAATATTTTTTATAATGTCAAAACTGATCTCTTAGATACATACACACATTTTTTTTATTGTATTTCTTTTATATCTGGCTGTTAATTCAAAATCTTAAATGATTTGAACAGTAATGTATAGAAAAGCACACATGTACTGTAACCTAAAGTCAAAGCGGAAAACGTCTATGGGATCTATGGGATAGTAAAAAGACACAGGGACCTTAGTGTATACAGTAGGAGTAGTTATGGATAAGGCGTGCTTTTTCCTTGCCCTAAGTTTAGGTCATAACTATTGGACCAATTCTACACACCCTGGGTGTGAATGTTCGGTACTTTCAGCCAATCTTAAATTATTGTCTCAGCCAGTGTTTTTCAACCAAGGTTCTAGGAACCCTAGGATTCCCCGGGCCTCCCTAAAGAGTTCGCTGTAATTTCCGGTCATTTTAAAATTGTACTTAATACAGAAGAATTTACAGTACAATGCATCAGATCTTAGAAGCGATAAGAGAGGGTTGGGGGTTCCTCACACTTCATCTGATCTAGACACGCTATTAGATAGGGTTGGGATATATTACAATGCATCTCATCTTAGACTCGCTGTTAGAGAGGGTTGGGTCCCACAGAATTTCACATTGGGTTCTTAACAAAAAAAGGTTGGAAACACTACTCTACAGTTATGCAAAGGCCCCCAAAAAAACAAGCCACAAAACGAGGGCAGAATGCCACTTGATTTACAGATATAGCTGACCTGAGTGCTCCTCCAGATACCTCAATTTACCAGACATGTCTCAGAATAACCACACCATAATATTACCACAAATACCACTGTAGGAACAGGCAATTTTTATTTTTTATTTTTAAAGATCCAGTCGAAGCTATGGTACATCTACAATTGTCATTGTGTTAGAGGTGGACATGAAAGCAGGTGATGGACTGCACAAGTTTATCTGTCAGTTGCCATTGGGTGTCGAAAACTACCTAGGAATAGTTTTCTGTCTGTGTTACATCCCAGCACATCATTAATGGTGTATATATATATATATGCTGTGAGTGGGTTTACGGCTTTGCATCTCCCAAGCCCTTGCTAAAACTGTGTCTAACAGCAGCATGCTTGGCTATGGGTGTGCTCATGGTAAGGTGAGCTTTGAGATAATAAAAGGTGGCACTGTGTGCTCATTTGCATATCATTTCCCAGAATCCCTTGCTGCAGTGGAAGTGCTGTGTGCTGGGTGATAAGGGTGAAAGACAGGGTTTCAGACCTGTCTAAGACATGCAAAGAATATACAGGAATATTTACAGTTGCTTTATGCTTACTGTAAGGAGCGCTTTAAAAATGTATTAAAATATTGAAGCTTCTGACCACTATTGATCAAGTAGCGGTCTGTAACATTGAAATCAAATAAATGGTTTCCCAGCAAGCCATTTCCCTGTTAGTGGCTTGCTATTCATAACAAAACAAAGACCACCCAAAAACTTATTCACCAAACAGAACCAAAACCCCAAATATTTTAAAGGCAAAATAAAAAATACCAAGCCAAGTTGAGCATCTCTATGTATTTCAATGTATGTATTCAAGAATATCTTCACAGGTCTGTTAAAGCAGTCTAACCCCCCAAAGTCAGGCTTTAGAGGATATCCCAGCTCAGCGCAGGTGGCTCAATCAGTCCCTGTCAGCACAGCTGGCTCAATCAGTCCCTGCTTCAGCACAGGTGACTCATCAGAGGCTGATTGAGTGATGTGCCACCTGTGCTAAAGCTGGATTATCCTGAAAAGTTAACCTGTTGCGGGGGCTTGAAGACTGGAGTTGAGTCCCGTGTGTTAAAGAAATGTGCCTGATGTGCTTTCACGCCCTTCACTTTTACCTTTCTTCCTTACAGATCAGTTTTTAAATTCCTCTGCTGTGAACCCTCACCGACCTGCAGTGCTCCTGCAGTTACCAATGCTTACCCTTCATGGAGCAACAGCTTCACCCAGTAGGAGGAATACAGAAGTCTACAGACATGGGGCCCAAGGCATGATTTTGCAACAAGGGTCTGCTAGGAAACACCAATGTATCTACAGCAGATCCCACAGGCACACGCGCTACCCTCGTGTATCGGACATGAACGGAGGATTTACCACACTGCTACAGGAGGATACACAGATTTGCAGGACAGGTTAGGGGAGAAGCACAACGCAGACTGTTACTTTCCGTCCCAACACAACATTTGGAAAGACGTGCTCAATAGGGCCTGTTATAATGGCCACCCAGTATGCACAACTTCAGCAGCCACCCATTCATACACCCTTAGAGGAATGAGACCTCTACAAGGTGAGATATGGAGAATCTTTACTAATCATTGTTCAAAATTCTCCTTGACCGATACCATTACCTGTTATAAAGATCTTTAATTACGGTCATTCGCCACTGTAGTGTTACAAATATATAGAACTCTACGTATGTAGTCCTCGCACATACTGAAGGGATTAAGCATGTGTTTGCTTTTCTTCCTTTGTGTTATTATGTACAGGTTTGGTATTTATGATAATTGATTATTTCTCCTTTTTGATTTTGTTTACAGTGGTCAGACCTCGCTTGGAGCCCAACATATCTTCCAGGCCAGTTTAATTACACAAGGAGCAGTTCAGCTTGCTGCTAATGAAAAAAAGTGAACCACCTCTAATGTACCCAACTCAACCAGCTCGGAAGCTGAGCCACCTCTCAAAGTTACATATTGATGTGCAAAGCAACAAAGAGTATATGTGCCAGTGTGGAAAAGGGATGGGTTAAAAGATATGGCGAAGAAGATCTTCAGAGGTGAAGGCCCCTCACAATTGCTCAGAAGGTTCGTAAATAACGTGCTGAATTCAGTGAAGACTGAGTGTCGTCAAAGTCTGAGGGGGTACCAAAGGCTCCAAATGGAAACAAAGAAGAAAAAGATCCTTTATTCAGCTGCAAAGGTCAAGTCCTCAAACTGCACTGCAAAGAAGGTAAACACCATGTCAAAGCCAGTAAATCTTCTTCTGCCTCCTATACCAGGGAAGTCAACCCATGGCCCACAATTGGTGACGAGGCTGTTCTGTTAAAAAAGATGAAGATGAGAAACGTGTTTGTTCTCGCAGGTGCCCACATTTCCAATAAGGTATCTGAAAAGATGCAGCAAAGCCGTGAAGGACAATGGATGCAAAGACACCTGCTGTTACTCATATTAATCCTAAACTGAAGAAAACTCAGGAGATAGGGATCAACGTAAAGATGCAAGACTCCTGCAGTTACTCATAGTCCTGAGCGGAAGACAACCTCAGGAGATGGGGATCAAAGTAAATATGCAAAAACTCCTGCGTTACTCATAGTCCTGAGCGGAAGAACACCTCAGGAGATGGGGATCAAACTTAAAAATGCAAAGACTCCTGCAGTTACTCAGTGTCCTGAGCGGAAGACACCTCGAGGAGATCGGGATCAACGTAATATGCAAAAACACCTGCTGTTAATAATAGTCCTGAGCGGAGGAAGACACCTCAGGAGATGGGGATCAATGTAAGATGCAAAGTCTCGCAGTAGTTACTCATAGTCCTGAGCGAAGACACCTCAAGAGATGGGGATCAAACGTAAACAGAACAGCAATATTAAGCAGCTAGTGAGAAAAACAAAGAACAAGACCAGCGTTTTCGTTTTGAGCAAGCGCTGGCTTGTGGTACTGATCATAACCCCAAAGCTCTCAAAAGAAAAGTGTGCTAATCAGCACTGGAGTGGAATTCAGAAGTTCTTGGGAAGGGCAAGAAGTCATTGGAACCTTCTGAACAAGGAAAGGTGAAAGCCCATCACAGCAACCTCAGCCTCCAAATGATTAACTCTGTTTCAAGTATTTCACCCATTGGTAAAAAGCAGGTCCCACGGTCCAGGTGGCACCCGCAGAATCCATTACACTTGGAAATAAGCTTGGACCAATGCTAAGGACGCCAAAGCCAGACTTCTGCTTCTCATTGTTCAGTGGTTCTCTTAATGATGCGATTAAAAGGTTCATGGCCAAAAAACAGGACAGTAATTTCTGGAATTAAAGGTGTCGCGTATTAATGCCAGGCCTAGGCTATTTAAATACATGAGTACACAAGACCTGACATTAAAACCAGTGAATCAAAAACATGGGGAAAACAAAGCTTCAGTTATAGAGACTCCCAAACATCCCAGTGATATCCATAGAACAGGAGCTGCGTAAGATGCATTGAAATATAGGTGAGCCAAACACTACCCCATTCCAGCTCTGGCATTAAAACCAGTGAAATCAAACAACGTGGGAAAACAAAGCTTCGTTATAGAGAATCCCAAAACACTCCCAGTGATATCCATAGAACGGAAAGCGCAGTGACATGCATTAAAAGGTCAGCCAACCATATCTCCCCATTCAGCTCCTTTCAACCAGAAGCACCCAGCTTTCTAACCTGCAGCTTCCTATCAATGTACCCAGCCAGAGTGGACAAACTTCACTCCTCCTTCTGTCAACAGCCTCTCAAGAGCTTGAGGTTTCCATCCATACCTATTCACCAGAACAGAAGAGGAGAGAGAGGCTTGAACAGGAAATCACAATGAGAGGAGTAAGCCTGTCAACAACCCTCCAAGGGGAGGCTACAGGCTTGCGTAGAGGCAGAAGGATCATAACATCTCTAAACGTTATGGATACCCACATCCAGACTTATTTCCCCCCATGAGATACTTAAGCCCTAAAAAACAAAAACAACCCCTGACTAATCTGTAACTGATGCCAAGCTCTGTACTATCTGTAAATAGATTTATATTTATAAGTCAGTTTGTAACATATTTTACATATATTTAAAACTCTCATAAAATGTATTTTTTTCAATTGACTCTTTAGTTTATAAGTAACTATTACAAAATGCCAGGGTTATTGAAATTCTGCAAATTACTTTAGATACCTCTTGATGATCGAGAAGAGAGAGGAGAGAGAGAGATGAGAGAGAGAATTAAGTCGCGACCCCACCGTATGAGAGAGAAACGCATAAATATTTACTATATGCTTTGTCATGTTGGATGTTGTATGTATGTATGTACTGTATGTCTTTATTTATTAGCGCCATTTATGTAGAAGCGCTTCACCGCAGTATACACGTGACATCATATAAATAATACAATAACAGATATGGGAATAAGTGCTTCAGAATAAAAGTAACTATTTAGGAAAGCAAAGTGGACCTGCTCTGAAGAGCTTACAATCTTAATTGGTAGGTCGAACATACAGAGCAGTAGGACGGCGTTTCTGGTAAGTGCTGTCTGCAATGGGCCAAGCGTTTTTGTATGCGTCTATAGTATCATTATCGGAGCACTCACCTGCTTTCTTTAGCAGATGATGTTAGTTAGAATGTTGGGTCTTAAAGTGGATAGAGAAGGTGCTAGTCGGGTATTGATGGGAAGGGCACTCCAGAGGTGAGGGACAGTCAGTGAGAAATGGTTAAGCGGCGAGAGAGGGCTTTAGATACAAAAGGGGTGTAGAGAAACATCATTGGGTCAGATCGCAAGAGTGCGGGATGTGTGTGCATAGCGAGAAATTAGAGCGTTGATGAGCTGTGTAAGGAGGGGCAGAAGGAAGAGGAGAAGAGTGTAAGCTTTAACAAGTGAGGAGGAGAATTGAGGAGTGAGATATACGGGATTTGATAGAAGCCAGGAGAGGGATTTCAGCAGGGGAGACGCTGAGAGACAGCTCAGAAAGAGTAGAGTGATTTGGCAGCAGCGTTTAGGATAGATTGAGGGAGACAGGTGAGAGGCAGTAAGACCGGGACAGCTAGCGAAGGTTCCAGTATTTTTGAGAGGTAGAGAATGAGGGTCCTGTGTCAGAGTTTTAGCTGTCGAGCAACAGGTTGGAAGGGGTTGCATCTTGCGGAGAAAAAACGACAGGTTTAGCTACCTTTTGAATGTGCGAGAGGAGTCTGTGACCCCCCAGGGCAGCGTGCTTGGGCTACTGCATGTATTTCTGTAGTTCTTCCCACACGAGTAATGTGGAAGGTGGTAGTTAGGGCCAGGTTGGCATGAATATAAGGAGTTCTGTTTTTTGACTGTTAAGTTATTAAGTCGGCGGCGGAGTAGGATCACTGTTGCATTGGGCTTCTTCTTGTTGCTTATACTGTACAATGTCACATACCCAGTACACTCCTTAGAAAATATATATGGTGAGGTGGGTCTGGGGTGATTGTTTACCATGGTTTGCTGGTGCGCGCAGAGTATTTAATTGTTTTTGATGGTCTGTGACCCTCCCGTTTCCAAACTTACCTCTGCCACACCCTTCTAAGCAGCGTCCAAGCTGTCGTTTAAAAAAAACAAATCCCTTGACTAGTTGCTGCATCATATAACAATCCACACACTTGAATAAGTACTTAGTAAGTTGCGCGACTTGAGCGGTGAATATTGGATTCGGCTCGTGGGGTTGACTAAAATGGTTGCCAGTGGCAGCAGAAAGAGGACCCAAAAAGCAAAGTTATTCTCTGGGGTGATCATGATGACAGGCAGTCATCTGGATCCCAATTGAGTTTTGCACGCTAGGGATAGAGGTGCAGTGTTCAAAACCAAAGGAGGGCGGGGGGGGAGGGGGGGGTTGCCAGAGCCTGTTTAAAAAAGAAAGGGGTGGATGGGGGCTTATTGTAAATGGTTTTGCTATACGAAACAAAAAATATTGTTCATTTGCATACATTAAAATTTTAATTCAGAGTTTGTTTTAAAAAAAGTACTACTAACTAGTAGCATTATACTAAAAATACATACAGATGCACATAAACCGCTACTTTATATCTATACCAAGAATTCGTTAAGTGTGAGTGTGTGTGTGAGTTTATGAACATGTGGAATGAGGTGGAGGGGGGAGAGTCATGGTCGAGGGAGGGGTTGAAGGAGAGGGACAACGAGTGCGGGGAGGGGGGTGTGAAAGAAGATCCATGGCGAGGGGCCAGGAGGGTGAAAGAGGAGACAGGTAGGGGGTAGGTTTAAGGTGGTATTAGGTAATATTACGCAGACATGGGAAATGGTGCGGGTTTTAAAGAGAGACATGGGGAGGGGTGAAGGACATGGCCGGAGTGGAGTGAAAGAGACATGGGGAGTGGGTGAAAGAGTCATGGGGAGCGGAGGTGAAGAGACATGGGACAGGGGTAAAGAGACATGGGGAGAGGGGTTGAAGAGACATCAGGGAGCAGTGTGGTTGAAGGACATTTGACTGGGGACGGGTGAAAGAGACATGGGGATGTGATCGAGAGACATTTAGACGGGGGGGTGATAGGAGACATTTGAGGGGGGGGGATCGATGATAGAGAAACACGGGGAGGGGGGATTGCAAGAGACATAGAGAGGGGGTTTTTTTTTTCTTTTTGAAGAGAGCCATGGGGTGGGGGTTGGGGCGTGAAAAAGAGGACATGGGGAGAGGGGTGAAACGAGACATGGGAGGGAGGCGTAGAGAGACATGGGGGGATGAAAAGAGACATGGGGAGGGGGGGTTGAAAGAAAGCCATTGGGGAGGGTGGGTCCATGTGGATCCTCAGTTGAGATTGAAGAGTAGGCCCGGGGTGGAGTAGTTTTTTCTTCACAGGTCCGGGAGCTGTTGATCAGACGGCTTCTTAGGGGTAAATAAGACATGACCGACCTGAGATAAGGCCTGTGACACTCACAGTTGGACTGAACAAAGATATTACCACCAATCTAATGGTGGAGTTACCATGTGATGGCTCCATTTTATTTTTGGAAGAAATAGAAAGGGACATCATCTTAAGGATTGGATAATAAAGGAACACCATTGGATCTCCATATAAATGAGAAAAGATGCAGGGCCAACCAAGCTAGGACCAGGCTGCAAATATGCGGAAACACATGGGAGTTCAAAGGACATGTTGAAATGAAACCCACGTGCGTTTAGTACCATGTAGTTCTCATATTTGAACTAGTGGTTAACAACACTGCCAAACCCAATATAGGTGCCATGTAATGTTTGGGCTTTAATTAACCGTTGTATAATTTCTCCCCCAGGTCCACAACAGATAAATCATTCTTTAAAATTTGATTTATTTGAGACCCAAAGTAACACTAAAGAGAGTTTATTGTTGCTGAAACATGTTGGGAAGCCTGTATTGATGCAGTGGACCAATCGATACCACCTGGGAGGCGTCTATGTTGCATTAGTGTATTATTTTTTTTAACCAGGAAGATGAGACATTTAAAAAGTGAACATCATGGCCCCCAGAGTAGAGCTGTGCGTACACTCTCGCCAAATGTATTTTGACGATAAATTCATATGTTGGTAATATTTGGTATGACATCGTAAGTACAATTCAATTCCAGCTCGGAAACAAGCAGTCTATAAAACTATGACAAAAAACAAGTCAAAGACCAAATCTGGGGCCTCCAAAAAACAATCCTATAACAGTTAGGATTTTGGGCCCTGTTTGTTTTAAATCAAAAACATACAGTCATGTCCAAGCCTTTTGTCCTTCATAAATAGAGAGGTTAGTCCTCCAACCCACTTATAAATGGTGTAATGATCGTCTAGGGGGTTTACAGATATACATGTAGAAAATGACTGGCGCACTATGCACATGGCTTTCTGCTTGTTATTGAGCATCACCAAATCGCTGTAAATGTTCAACCATGGATGGCACCTAGTTTAACTTTTTAATCAATAAATGTAGAATTGCTAGTCGGCATATATCATAGACTCTATCCTCAAAATACAAAGTTCATTTACCACGCGGACTCTACGGAAAAAAACTCTTCGCCAGGCCATTTTTGGATGACACAAAAGGAGGAGATTATGAAACAAAGGGTGCATCAGTTCAATCCTGCCTCATGTGGGTGCTGACAGGGAACCTTTTGGTGTGTTGGTTCGCTAGGGAGGATAGTACAAAGTGAAAATGTGCGATGCACAACCGGAACGAAAAATAAATGAAACTGGAGAGAGTGATACAGTAAAAAAAAAAAACTACACAATTTGTTTAATAACTCATATAATCAAATGACCGGCAACAAAAGCGCGCGAACAACAGATGGTTTCACAACTCCCCAAGCTGCCGACACAAACCCGTAACAATGCCCACCTGTATACCTGCGCTCTGCGTTCCAATTCACAGCTCCCGAGGGGCACACCCCGTTTTCCGCCCTCTCACTTTATTGCTACATTCATCCTATTAATCTCTGCCTTGCTCAGTTACACATTGATGAGCATAGGGACCATAGTAGCTTGGTGTTCCTACATTCCTGGCTTTGCCTGCGCCTTGCTCTGCTTTCAGTTTGACCTCATGTGTACCGACACGGCTAGACTCTTGGACGCTCTCTAGTATAACGACACCAGATTAGCCTAGAACACTGCATCTCTCCATCCCTGACCACGGGGATATAGGAATTCTTTTTAACCACCAGCCTCCAACCCTCGCACCTCGGCACAAGGACATCTACCGTTACTGGTGGCTGCCTCCCCATGACCGCGGCGCAAGGGATATGGACTCCATCTCTCTCCAAACCCCGACCCGGGGCTACGCGGACAATCCAGGACGTTCGCCTCCACGTGCGGTGAGAAGTGCGCCGTGTTTACACTTCCCACGCTCCAGTAACGGCGCGTCCGCACCATTGTTCGTGAGTAGGGACGTGCAAGGGGTCACAGATTAGAGCAGAGCGGTTGGGGTGTCCTGTACAATGCAATCTGATCTCAAGGACGCGTATTAGAAGAGGGTTGGAAGGCTCCTGGTGACTGCATCTGCATGCTCAGACAGCGCTCTTAGAGAAGAAACGTTGGGATTTCCTTACAATGACAGACTTTTCAGAAGACGCAGAGAGGCTGATAGTTCGTTGAAGAGCCGGGTTGGGGCTAGCCTTACTGTCTCTTGTCCCCTGACCTGTGTAGGAACCCCACACCCATCCTCAGGTGGATAGTGTTGTGAAACTGTAAAGAGGCAATGGAGACTAATATACCCTGGAAAGAATATCATGTTTTCGATTAAAAAATATCAAAGAATGTGTACGTTAACGAAGGCTTTCTCTTTTTTGAATCTCCATAAAAAGTATTTGCATAGTGGGACTGATGAAAAATCACCAAAAGAGGCTACGTAAGGCAAGGTACATCCGTTGGTTAAGTGTCATACGTTACTTGAAGTGGAAGGGAGAGACACTACTGAGCCAATAAATAGCACGCAAATGAGCGGGTGGGAGGGGTGGAGGGGTTTCGGCGCATGTCAAACTTCAATGGCAACCAGTGTACTAAGTTCAAGATTTCTCATCTGCGCCAGCCCAAAAATAATGGTTAGCGCACAGAAAAATGGATTGCACTTGGTGTATAAACGTCAATGGTACATACTAATATCTAATAAATATATACCAGTGTTCGACCAAATCACCAAAAAAAAAAAATTACTCGCCAAACCAAAAAATCTACTCGCCACTAGTCCCGCCCCAACCCCGCCCCTAGTCCCGCCCCCAAAAACCCAGACCCCAACCCGCTTTAAAATAAAAAACATATGAAATAAAATCCATGTAAATGACAAATTATATTATTGTATTACAATACTACACAATTAGACCTTGTTACGTGTGTTTGTGTGTGTGTCTGTCTGTGTTAAAATGTCGAATCTAGACATAAAAAGCAGGTGTGCACTGGACTAGTTTCCTGCACCCCTTACACTCAGTTGCTTGGATTGCCCCCCGCTTCAAATAGTAAAGCAGAACCCCCATCCATGCGCTCGAGTCATGAGTCACGTTGCCTGTAAGTGAAGTCACCTGACCTCACAGCGTCACTTTGAGTGCCGCGTTGACATGGCGACGCAGGAAGGAAGCCCCCGGAGCCTAACGGTAAGTGAGGTGTACCGCGGCCCTGCAGCTCCCCCGGCACTTAATTTAAGTAAGCTTCGGGAAGCGCGCGGGGCCCTTGTAAACCCCACGCCCCCGCAGACGGCACAGGTCAGTCTTGCGCCCGCCGTGGGGGTCGCGCCCCCAAGTTTGCGCACCGGTGTTCTTAGAAAGGAAATCCCAATCGGATAATGGCTCTTTGATGCACGCTTTTGCACAACTCCCAGCTATAGAATGTATCCCCCTTGTCTATCCAAGAGGAGGTTTTAGTTGTTACGACAAAAAGCACATCCCAAATAAATTGTAATTAAGGATGCGAGGTGTCAATTGTGTTTATATAGAACATAGACCAGTGCCTCTCCTTGTAAACGGAAAGACTCATCTCTATCCCCCCACAAATAAGCACGGGGACCCATTCAATAGCCCATAAGTGGATGTCTGAAGCTCCAATTTCATTAAAGCAAGTTGCAGGCTGTACCAATAGTGTTTTAGTTTGGACTGCCCTTGAATGGACGTTGAACACTTATCCCAGTGGCTTCGAATTATTGACATAAAAGGTCTATGTGCAGCAACATAGAGTAGTTGTGTTTAGACGATGCTCTCTTTTTTGGCAGCAGAGCCGCCTAGCCTATATATTACTGTACGAACAGTTTCTTACTTCTGACGCGGTATGTTCGTAGACTAATGCACTTCAGAATGGAGGATCTTTTGGGCAAAAAAAGGTTAAAAACAAAAAGTATCAGACGATAGCAATTGTGACACATCTCCATAAATCTGGGTGCACCATGTAACTCCCCACAACTCTTCCCTACTACACCTCGCCCCAAGGTGCACATTGGGCAGAGACGCAGAATTGATACACTATTAGAATCTGTTGCAACCAGTAACTCCCCCAACTCAGTACTACTGACCTCCCACAGGTGCAAAGCGGGGCAGAGGACGCAGACTGTGATACATTCATTTATAATCTGTGTGCCATGTAAACTCCTCCCCTAACTCTCCTTACCTACTGACTCTCCCCAAGGTGCAGCTGGTTGGCAGAGACGCGAGGACTGTGATAATCTCATTATAATCTGTGATTACTTATCTTGCATGAAGTCAATGTATTTGAACCCAGTGGATACGGTATTGTTTGATCCCACTGCTGTGCAGGTGGCACTTACTGATCCATGATGGGTACTTGTGGATCACAAATGTATATATTATCACAATGTATCAAGCAGTGCTGTTGAATTTTCTGATCTTGCTACTCTACGAGTTAACCAATTCTCAACCCCTTGAAATTAAATGTCAAACAGTAGCTGATTTCTCTATTATGACATCCCGATTGATCGGACAGTATCATTGAGCCCTCTGAGGCAGATGCAGCAGCCGTTTGTTCCTGTAATGACATCATGGAAATCGCTCTTAGGAGACGATATAAATACACAAATGTAAACTTGTTTCGTGCGTGACTTGATTTAGTTCCAGAAGGAAACGGTTAGTTCGTGGACATCTCGAGATAGGAAAAGGTGGTCGTGTTACAGAGAGACATAATTATCTCACCTTAACTCTGTTATATGGACAGGTAGGAAGCAACTTGACCCTTTTACTGCTACCCAAAAAGAAATGGATAATATATCTATATTTTTGAATTGTTTACGTTTCACCGATTGTTTATGGGTACAGACAATAGTACATGAGATCTATCACGGATGGACAGAAAGAAGGAGGAATGGGGTGGGGTGGGGTGGGGGGGAGAGTAGAATACACACAGGGGGGTAGGCTATCTGGCGCTTCATATAGTTTTTTTTTTTTTATAATGTCCAAAAACTGATCTTTAGTTATAGATACATTACACACAATTTGTTTTATTGTATTATATGCTTTTATGATCTGGCTGTAATCAAAATCTTTAAGATTTGAACATCAGGCTAAATGAAGAAGTATACAAGGTTTTTTATACATAAATGATCAAAGCGGAAATATCGTCTATGGGATCTATGTGGATAGTAAAAAAGACACGGGAACTGTATGTGTTTACAGTAGGATTAGTTATGGTATAATGTGTGCTTGTTCCTTGCCCGTAAGTTTAGGTCATAACTCATTGCGACCATTCACCGTGTGGTTTTGTTCAGGTTCGTACTATTTCAGCCAATCCTTAAATTATTGTCTTACAGCTATGTTGTTTTCAACCAGTGGATTCCTAGGAACCCTAGGATCCTTCCCGGGCTCCCTAAGTTCGCTTAATTTGCATAGGTCATTTTTAAAATTATTTAATGGTACTAGAATGAACTTTACGTACAATTGGCATCTTATCAAAGCGGCTATTGGAGAGTTGGCGGTTCCTCTACACTTCATTCTGATCTCAGAACGCTATAGAAGGGTTGGGCTCCTTACAATGAATCTGATCTCAGAAGCGCTATTAGAGAGGATTGGGGTTCCTCACAATTCAATCTGATCTCAGACGCGACTATTATGAGAGGGTTTGGGGTATAGAGTACAATGCATCTCATCTTAGGGACTCGTTGTTAGAGACGTGGTTGGGGTCCCTTCAAGAATCACATATGGTTCCTTAACAAAAAAAGGTTGGAAACATACTACTCTTACAGTAAATACAAAGGCCCCAAAAAGACACACAAGCCACAAAACGAGGGGCCGGATCTGCATTCGATTACCAGCGATATAGCCTGACATGAGTGCTTCCTCAGATACCTCAAATACCAGACGATCTCAGGAATCCCACACCATAAATCACAATTACACACAAAATACACTACAGTAGGAAAGGCATTTTTATGTTTTATTGTTTTATTTTTAAGATCCCGGTCCGAAGCTATGGTAACATCTAATTTGTCTTGTGTTCAGTAGGTTGGACCCCATGAAAGCAGGTGATGGACTGCACAAGTGTTATATGCCACAGTACGCCACTTGATGTGTGTTGAAAACTACCTAGAACCGTTTTCTGTCTGGTTACATCCCAACACATCATATATGTAGATGTATATGTATAAAATTATTATACTATATATATATTTATAGATTAAACCCCCATATATTGAGCTAACAAGTAGGGGTGCTATGGGGTTTCAATACATAGCAATGCTCTAGAGGCAATCATGGAGCTTGCCTTAAAAACGTATTTAAAATATTGAAACTTCTGACACTATTGCTCAGAGTGTGGTATTCGCTACACCTATGATATCCACACGTAACATGTGTTTCCCAGCAAGCCATTAACACTGTTAGTTGGTTGCTATTCATAACAAAACAACAGACCACAAAAAATTTGTGTATGATCAAACCCAAGAAAAACCAAAACCCCAAATATTTTAAAGGCAAAATAAAAATACCAAGCTCAAGTGAGAATCTCTAATGATTTTACATATGAATTTGATATGATAGACATATCTTTTTTAGCAGGTAGTTAAAGCTAGTCCTAACCCCCCAAAGTCAGGCTCTTGTCAGGATATCCCAGCCTTTCAGCGGCAGGTGCGCTCCATCCGTCCCTGCGTCCAGCACAGCTCGCTCAATCAGTCTCCCTGCTTCAGCACAGGTGCCCAATCAGAGGATGATTGAGTGACAGTGGTTTGGGCCACCTGTGCTAAAGCTGGAATATCTGAAAACAGTTGACCCTGTTTGTGGGGGGTGATGCACTGGAGTTGAGTCCCCGCTAATCTGTGCCGCCTGTAATGAAATGTTGACTTGATTGTGGCTTTTCTGGCCCGTTCACTCTTGACCTTTCTCCGTTACAGAAGCAGTTTTTAAATTCATCTGCTCGTGAAACCCTTCCACCGAACTGCAGTGCTCGGCTAGTCACACTGCTTACCCCTTCATGGAGAAACCAGCTTACACCCAGTAGGGAGGAATACAGAATTCTACAGGACATGGGGCCCAAGGGCGTATGATTTTGCAACACGGGTCTGCAGGAACCACAAATGTATCTACAAGGAGATCCCACAGGCAACAAGCGAGATCACCTCGTGTATCGGACATGAAAGGAGGAGGGCGGGGAGCAGATTCTACCACACTGCTACGGAGGATAACACAGGATTGCAGGACAGGTGTAGGGGAGAAGCACAACGCAGCCTGTTACTTTCGATCCCAACACACATTGGAAAGACGTGCTACAAATAGGGGACCCTTGATAATGGGCACCCAGTAGGCACAACTTCAGCAGCACCATTCATACCCCTTCAGAGGGAATGCAGACCTTACAAAGGTGAGATATGGGAGAATCTTTACTAATCATTGTGGTCAAAATCTTCTCCTTGAACGATACTCATTACCTGTTATAAAAGATCTTTAAGAACGGTTCATTAGCAACTGCTAGGTTCCACAAATATATAGAACTCTCAGTATGTAGTCCTCGCCAATACTGAAGGGAGAAGCATGGGTTGCTTTTCTTTTCCTTTGTGCTTATTATGTACAATGTGTTGGATTTATGATAATTGATTATTTATCCTTTTGATTTGTTTGTGTTAAAGTGTGTCAGACCTTCGCTTGGAACAGACCCCAACATATTTCCCAGCCACGTTTATTCCACACAAGGAAGCAGTTCAGCTTGCTGCTAATGAAAAAAGTTGAACCCACCCTCTAATGTACCCAACTCAACCAGCTCGCGGAAGCTGGAGCACTTCGAAAGTTACAGGTTGTATGGGCAAAAGCAATTTCATAAGAGTTATTATGTTCTGGTTGTTTTTGTGTCCAGGTGGAACAAGGGGTTGGGTTAAAAGAGTTGTGAGGTGACTTATTTTTTTTTGTTAGGCGTAGAGATTCTTCTAGATTGGGTGAAGGCCCCCTCACCTATTGCTCAGGAATTCTAGTTTTCGTTGTTTACATACTCGTGTGCGTGTAGTGGTCGAGGTGCAAGACTGCCAGTGTCGGTCGTTTAAAATTCTGATTATTGGGGGGTGTACCATAGGGAGGGGACTCCAACGTGGAATTAGCATTAGTAGGAATAAAGTTTGTTGTATTCACTTTATTTTTTCACAGCTGCAAAAGGTGCTGTATAGTGCTACTTTGAGCAGCTAAAACTGCACTGCCAATAAGATATTGTTGAGGTGTAAATTATTATCTCTATTATGGTCATAATGCCAAGTTTTTTAGTAAAAGATCATTGTGTCTTACTAGCTGCTCATCAACAGGTTGTTTAGTGTTTCGACCCTCAGGCACGTACAGCAGATCTTTTTTTTTGTTTTTGGGTGTTTTACGGGGGGTTGGGCTGTTTATGTTTTTTTTCAAAAAAGATGAAAAACTGGAGGCGTTGTTGTCTCTCAGGTGCCCACATTTCCAATAAGGTATTTCTGAAAAAGATGCTGCAAAGCCGTGAGGTAAAATGGATGCAAAGACACCGTGATCTGTACTCATATAATCCTAACAAACTGAAGAAAGAAAACCAGAGATCGGGATCAAACGTAAAGATGCAAAAGAAGCGACCTCCTGCCAGTTATCATAGTAACTGAGGGGAAAGGACAACCGCCTCAGGAGATCGGGGATCAACTGTTAATATGCAAAAAGAACTGACTGCAGTTATAATAGTCCGAGCGGAAGACACCCTCGGAGATGGGGATCAAACTTAAAAAATGCAAAAGCCTCCTGCAGTTACTCATCGGTGCCTGAGCGGAAGACACCTCAGGAGATCGGGATCATCAAACGTTAAATATGCAAAAACACCTGGCTGTCTAATCATTAAGTCAACTGAGAGGGGGAAGACACCCAGGAGATCGGATCAAAGATAAGATGCAAAGTCTCCTGCAGTTATCATAGCATGAGCGAAGACCACGACACCAAGGAGATGGGGATCAACGTAAACAGACAGCAATATAAGGGCAGAGTGAAGAAACGAAAGACCAGACGCTTTTCCCCCCCCCAGTTTTACCCGCAAGCGTCGGCTTGTGGTATGATAATAACCCCCCAACTCTCAAAAGAAAAAGTGTGCCTAATCAGCCTTGGGATGAAATTCGAAGTCATTTGGGAAGGGCCAGCAAGACAGTCAGGAAGACCTTCCTAACAAGGAAAGTTGAAATAGCACACATCCAGCAACCTCAGCCTTCCATGATTAACGTTCTGTGTACAAGTATTTCACCCATGGGGTAAAAAAAGAGGGTCCCACAGGTCAGGGGCAACCGCAGGATCCCAACACTTGGAAATAAGCTTGGAAAATGCAAGGAGCCAAAGCCAGACTTTCTTGCCTTCTCAGTCAGTG
Source organism: Ascaphus truei (assembly GCA_036426205.1). Classification (NCBI taxonomy): domain Eukaryota; kingdom Metazoa; phylum Chordata; class Amphibia; order Anura; family Ascaphidae; genus Ascaphus; species Ascaphus truei. The sequence goes on along the minus strand of WSYH01005192.1, from coordinate 24,897 downwards.
GTCCTTACTGATGGTCCCATAAAGGGTTATGGCAAACAAAACGAGCAGTATTTCTGGAAATTAAGGGTCGTATTAATGCACAGGCCTAGGCTAATTAAAAACATGAGTACACAAGAGCACCTTGACATTAAAACACAGGAAATCAAACAACTGGGGAAAACAAGCTTCAAGTTATCGAGAATCCAACACTTTCACAGTGATATCCATAGAACAGGAAGCTGGCAGTAAGATGCATTGAAAAGTTGAGCCAACACCACTATCCCCATTCAGGTCCTGGCATTAAAACCAGTAAATCAAAAAAAAACAAGTAGGAGGAGGGAAAAACAAAGCTTCGTTATAGGAGAATCCAAACAACTTCCCAGTGACTCCGAAGAACGGCAAGCTGCAGTCGACATGCATAAAAGGTCAGCCAAACCACTATCCCATTCAGCTCTTCAACAGAAAGCACCCAGCTTTCTAACTGCCAGCTTCCTATCAATGCTTTACCAGTAAGAGTGGACAACTCAAACTCCACCATCTGTTCAAAGCCTACTCCAAGAGCTTGAGTTCTCATACCTATTCCACCTGGACAGAGAGAGGAGAGAGGAGGGCTTGAAAAGAAACACAACTGGAGGAGGGAGAAGACGTCAACATACTCCAAGGGGAGGGCGACCAGTTGCTTTAGTTAGAGGCAGGAAGGATCATAACCATTCTCTAAACGTTACGGATACCCACCGTCCACGATTCATTTCCCTATGCAGTACTTAGCCCTAAACAAAACCTGAACGTAACTGAGCCCGCTGTAATTGTAAAAGTTTCTTAGTTTGTAAACATATTTTACTAAGAATATTTTAAAACTCTTCAAATAAAATGTATCTATTTTTCATTGGAACTCTTATTACGAACTAAAATATTTACAAAGCCAGGGTTATTGAAATTCTGCAATACCTTTAGATTACCCTCTTGATGATACGAGAGAGCAGAGAGAGAGGAGGAAGATGAAGTGAGAGAGAGAGGGAGAGAGGAGACGACGGAGAGGAAGAGAGCGCGAGAGATCGAGAGAGGAAAGAGGAGGATAAGTTAAGTCGGACCCACTATATGAGAGCGAGAAACAATAAATATTTAATACTATATAGCTTGTTCAGTTGTTGTATATGTATATACTGTATGTCTTTATTTATATAGCGCCATTTATGGAGAAGCGACTTCACGCAGTAATAACGTGACAATCATATAATAATCACAAATAAGATAGATCAGCGGAATAAGGCTTCAGACATAAAGTAACATTTAGGAAAAGCGCAGTCCTGAACCGAAGAAGCAGCTACAATCTAATTGGAGGTAGAACAATACAGAGACAGAGGAGGCGCGTTTCTGGTAAAGTGCGTCTGCATGGGGGGGGGGGAGGGCCAAGCTTATGTATGCGGTTATGTATAGCCCGGAAGCTACTCACATGTTCTTTTAAGCAGATGTGTTAAATGTGGTCTTTAAAGGTGGATAGAGAGGTGCTAGTCGGGTATGAGGGGAAGGGCATCTACAGAGGTGAGGGGCAGTCAGTGAGAAAGTTTGCAGGCGGAGAGAGGGCTTTAGATACAAAGGGTTTGGGTAAATAGAAGGACATCCATTGGGCGGATCGCAAATCGGATGGTGCCTAGCGAGAATTAGAGCTTGAGCTGGTAAGATGTGGGCGGAGCAGAAGAGTGTAAAGCGTTTAAAAGGAGGAGGAGAATTGAGTGGTAGATACGCGGATTTGATAGAACGCCAGGAGAGTGGAGTTCAGCAGGGGAGGACGTTGAGCAGTAGCAAAGTAGCTTTAGGACGTCCGGGGCGCAGCGTGTTAGATAGATTGTAGGGGAGGACAGGTGAGAGGCACGTAAGAGACCCAGACAGCAGAAGGTTCCATAGATTTGAGATGGTAGAAGAATGAGGGTCTGTGTCAGAGTTTTAGAGTGAGCAACAGGACAATGGGATCTTAATATGCGGAAGGAAAAACGAGCAGGGTTAGCTACCTATTGAGAGATGTGAGGAGAGGAGTACTGTGACCACTAGGACAGCGTGCTTGGCTTACTGACATTTAGTAGCTCAACGTAAGTGAAGGAGGTGGTTAGCGGTAGTAGGGCCAGTTTGGATGAAATATACAGAGTTCTAGTTTGACATGTTAATTAAGTCAGTCGGAAAGCGATCATGTTGATTGGTGGACTTCTCTTTCCTTTGTTTATACGGTACCAAGTCCCTACCCAGCTAGCACTACCCCTAAGAAAATATACTCATGGTGGGTGGGTGTTGGGTTGAGTTTACAGTGGTTTGTGTGTGCGCAGATTTAAAGTGTTTGGAGTGTGTCTGTGATCCTCCCTGTTTCCAAAGTACTCTGCCACCTTAACAGCGGAAGCAGTCAAAGCTGTCGTTTAAAAAACAAAAAAATCCCTTGTATGTAAGTTTCATCATTACAATCCACACGTATTGATAAGTAATTAGGTCTAAGTTGCGATCTGATCGGTGAAGGGGGATTCGGCTCCGGGGGTGACTAAATGGTTGCCACGTATGCAGGAAGAGCGACCAAGACTGCCAAAGTTCTCTGGTGGATGATCATAGTGACCACAGCACTGGATACAATTGAGTTTGCCACGCTAGGGAGAGGGCCGTGTTCCCCTCCCCCGGGGGGCTGGGGTTGCCCGGGCCCTGTTTCCCCCCCCCCCTCGGCCGGGCTGTGCCTTGGTCCCTGGTTGCCTCTCGCCCCCCCCCTGCTTGTTACCTTCTGATCCCTTCCCCTGATTTTCCTTCAGCGTCTGTTCCACCCCCCACCGTCCTCCTCCTCCGTCGCCTTCTCCTCCCCCCTCATACCGCTTGCCCCGTCCTACCCCCTCTCGTCTCCCCCGCCTTGTTCCGTGTTGCAGGTGGTGTGCGTTCTTTTCTGCCCTGGGCCGGCCGGTGGCGGGGTGCGCGTTCATTGTCGAGGGGAGGGGGGTGCCGGCGCGCCCTGCGCGGGAGGGGGGTGCCTCGCGCCCATGGCCCGGGGGGGCGGTATGGGTGCCAGCGCGCCCTCGGTAGGGGGTGCCTTGCTATGCGGCCCGGGCCTGGGTTTTCCCAGCGAGACATGGGGCGGGGGTTGCCCGAGACCCTGGGTGGGCGTGGGTCGCCGCGGCCTGGGGCGGGGCTGATGGCCGCGTCATGGGGAGCCGGCGGTTGCAAGAGCCATGGGAACAGGGGTCAAGAGACATGGTGAGCGCAGGGGTGGCCGAGACCTGGGCGCAGGGGTTGACGAGACCTTGGGAGGACGGGAGGGTGATAAGGACATGGGGAGGTGACTCGAGAGCATTAGCGGGGGGGTGATAGGAGAGTACATTTTGGAGGGGGGGGATGATAGGCGAAACACGGGGCGGCGGTGTGCAAAGTGCCACCGAGACATACGAGCGGGGGTGAAAGCAGCGCCAGGGGTGGGGCGTGAAAAAAGAGACATGGGGAGAGGGTGAAAAACAGAGACATGGGGAGGGGAAGGCCCGATTAGAGAAGACATGGGGGGGATGAAAGAGACATCGGGGAGGGGGGTGTGAAAGAAAAAAGCTCATGGAGGAGAGGGGTGGTGGGGCCATGATCCTCAGCAGTTGCTGGAAGAGTGGGGCCCGGCACGCGGGTTGAGTAATTTTTTCTTCTCACAGGTATGGGGAGATGTTGCTCACGACGGCTTCTTTAGGGTTAAATCAAGACATGCCGCCCAAAGCCCAAGCAGTGGCAATAGCAGCTTGTCTGAACAAACACCTGTGCTGTGGGTGGTGGTTGTTGTTGTTGATTTTTGTTTCTGTTTTTTCTAACAGTCCAAAAACAGGGGAGAGTGCGCACGCAGTCCCCCACTACCAGAAATTGTGCAGTCGAGTTTCCCGCATGTGGGGAAATCGCAGAGGTCAGCTAGCTCCAAGTGCAATGAGCAAGCCTCACCCTGGGAGAGCCACCTGCAGGATCGTGGCTTTTTTTTTTTTTTTTTTAAAGGTTTTTATTTCCACAGAAATAACTGTTACAACATTGGGTATTCCCAAGCATAAACGCAATAAAACATATATATCTTCAAACTCACAAATAACCCCCACCCAATCTTAAAGTTCTGAAATAAACTTTACATTCATCTATCCCAACGTAAATTCTCTTATATCTCTCTAAACATCCGGGTATGCCTTCCACGGTCTAGCTCCCAATACTATTTCATACGCTTTCATCGCCTTTTCCATATCCCTTACTGCCTCTGGCTTATCTCCCGGTTTTACTTTTGCTAACGCCCTTGTTAAAACCCCATGTCCTGTTAAGCTCGCATTATATCGTCTTTTCCTTTCCAATTCCTTTTTCTCCCCTTGTTGTTTCTTTTTACTTTCCTTTTCTCCTGCTGATATTTTCCCTCCTTCACTCTCACTCCTGCTTGCTCCACTCACCATCCGTTTTGGTGCCTCTAACCCCCTTGCCTCTTGCTTACTTGATTCACATCCACTGCTACTAACAACTTCTATCCCTCCCACCTTTTCTTATTTCTTTTCTAGTCTTTGCTCTCTACTTCCTCCACTTTCAGACGAGGAGATTTCTCCCCAATCACTCCCACTGCTCCCATCTATTACAGGTGCAATTCCCAGAGATTTTGTCCCTACAACACCTGGGTTTCCCTTAACTTCACTACCCTCATTCTCCCTTTTCACTGGCATACTACTTTCCGGGGTCTCCTCCACCACTGTCACCTCTGCCGAGCTCACCAGGGTCACCTCTGGGGACCTTACCCGCTTTTCTACTTCCTTCTCCTCCCGAATATCCTCCTCCTTACTAATTTCCTCCTCACTAATATCCTCAATTTCACCCAATAAAAACTTCCCCTCTTCTCCTTCGATTGGGACTGCTCTGCCCTCCTTTATCTCCACCAACTGTATATGCTCTTTTTTCAATTCCTCGTATTCCCCTTTTGTAATGTTTTTCCTATGATGCATTAGTTTGTCTAGTCTCTCTATTATTTGCTGTTCTGTACTCCCTACATGTTGTTTTCTAAAAATTCTTGTCCAAAACTTTACCTCCCCTACTGCCTTCTCAAACTCTAGCATTTTCTCCTGTAAAGTACTCTTACTTGGTACTTCTTCTGCCTGTTCCCCACATACCCTCTCAACCTTCTCCCTGGGTCCTCCTCTACTTTCCTCCTCTCTATCTTGGTTACCCTCTTTTCTTTGCTGATTTTTCTGTTTTTGTGATTTCTTTTCTCCTACTTCCATTTCCTCCACCTCCTCTTGGGAAATCTCCCCCTTTCCTTGTACATCTTGTATTTCCATACTTTCTGCCCAACTAGGACTCCCCACCACCAGGGTTTCTACTTCTACTCCCCCTGTCTCTTTCTTACCCTGTACATCTTCAACCTCCATACTTTTTTTCAAAACCTGCCCACACCCTCCCCCCTCTTCCTTCCCCCAATAAAGTTCTGAGCAACAGCATCCAAAAACAAATCTTCCTCCTTTTTTTCCTGAGCGTCTCTCTCTCTGCTTGACAAAGAAACCGCCTCCACCTGTACCACACCCACCCCCTCCCGGGTCCCCTCATCCGTTCCTGGAAAATCTTCAGACATCCTCATCTCTGTGGCCTGCGCATAAGTCCGCTTTTTACATTGTCTCGCCAAATGTCCACTTTCACCACAGAGGTCACATCTTTTGGGGTCTTTGCAATTAAAGGCCGTGTGTCCTTCTTTGCCACAATTGCGACAAACAAAACCATCTCTCTCACAATATTCCTTCGTGTGACCAAAACGATAACATTTCCTACAAAATATAGGCTGGCCTGGGTAGAGCTCCAAGGGGCTCTGTTACCACCGATACTGAAGCTTCCAGGGGGGTGAAGAACTCCCCCTATACACGATGGGTCCGGTTTGAAACGGACCCAGTACCTCCTCTTTCCGTTAAACATCCCGTATAGGTTCTGTACCTCCACTCCACCTTTCACCGAGGTGCAGTACCTGCTCAGAAAGCACTCGATATCCTTCTTCTCCACGTACGGGTTATAAAGATGTATCACCAAAGGCTTTTCTTCCAGCGTGAAACTTGGGCTCACAGTAATCCCTCGTAAACACTGCAGAGGAGCTTCGACACTTTTTTTTTTAAACTTTTTTATTCAACACCTTTTTTAAATTTACAGACTTTTTGACAACCAAAAAAACACATCATTTTTACAGCCATATAACATTAACAAGACACAAAACATGCTATATTTACATTTTCTTCCTCCTTCCTTTCCCCACAGAAAATTACTGTTCAAAATCACAATTACACACTCTTTCATCCCATTCTGTCACCATTCTTCCTTCCCAGCCATCCCTCCCTTCCATACATTTCCGTATGCTTTTCCCCCACGGCACCCGCCGTGGGGGGGACCCCCGGCCCACCTCTTCTCTCCGGTAACTCCACGTAAAGGGACCCAGACTGTACTACTGTACTTCTCACAAAAAACTAAAACTAAAACTCTTCCTCATAAATACGCTCTTTCCCTTTCCGTAAAAGCAAACGGATTCGCTCCCTTCCATTCCCACAACTCAACAACAGTAGATTCAAACACTTTTTCTATTACCTCCTCAATTATCATTCCCAAAGGTAATTCACATTATCTCACGATTTACAAACCCCTTTTTCCTTACGATCTGACAAAACATACTTCAAATTCATACAAGTTACAAACCCCTCCTCCTCCTTCTCTCTAGTAACTCTTTCAACACTTAACCATCTTATTCCAGCTATTCACTTTCCACAATGCATCACTTTCCATTTTCCCCAACATTTTCTTATCCAACAGTAGTATGTATACATTTTACTTAAAATAATTCTAGTACATGCTTTCACATCTAACGTTTCATTATTGAATATCATCATACTTCTCACCATCCACACAACCTCTTTTACACAATTTATTATTTTCCATAGTACCCAACCTTTTTCCCCTTTTAACTCACTTAACCCATAAAGCATCATATTAAACTCCAATATATGGATTCCTCCTAGTTCTCTAATTAGCTTCGCTAGGTTTTTCCACACAGCCCTCACAAAAAAACAGTTCCAAAATAAATGTACTATGTCTTCTATGCCACCACATCCTTCTCTTGGACACCTATCCGACACTGTCATACGTCGTCTCTTTTGGAAGACTCGGACTGGCAGACACTTGTGCCCAGCCATCCAAGCAATATCTTTGTGAATATTAGATAGACCCTTGAAATCTATGTTCTTCCACATCAGTTTTAATTGTGACATATTCAGATTTCCACAGCATTCATAACTGTCTCTCTCCAGAATCACAGCCCTTATTTTCCTGTGATCTTCCCA
>WSYH01005192.1:636-12391 GCA_036426205.1 Ascaphus truei | reverse complement strand
ATATGGTCAATTCTAGACTTTACCCCTCCACTCTCACAAAACCAAGTGAATTCCCTTTTTTCTTTCCCCCACACCTGCAAAGTATCCCTAAAAGAAAAATCACCCATAATTGTTTTCAACAGTACCCCAGAACTGTCAGGCTTACTCCTGTCTGCACCCCCCACCCTATCCCCCTCCCTAATTATACAATTAAAGTCTCCTAACACAAAAGTTTTCATTCTTCCTGGTAAAAACAACCTCAGTTTCTCAAACAGCAACCTCCTTTGATTTTCCTTTGGAGCTGCATATATATTAAATATTCTGAAACATTCCCCCTTCCATTTCACCAAAACAAAAAATAACCTTCCCGGTTCAATTACCTCACATTTATTCTCACTCTTCTTGTACGCTTCTTTAAGCTTCGTACATTTAACGATGCCAGCGTCAAAGTCATTTCTTCTTATACTAGCGAAAACATGAAAAAGGCACAATCCCAAGTAACTAAAGAAGAATGACTTTGACGTGGGTGCGATCGTTTTAAATGTAGAGCTAAAGAAAAGCGTACAAGAAGAGTGACGAATATTTTGACCTTAATGGCCAAAGAAAGATGTGATATTTTGGTTTCACCAAGAATGTACGATCAGATAACCCCCAAAAGAAGAAGAGTGGGGTGTGGGGATGGCGAGGGAATTCTGCGTGGTCATGCTGCCTAGAGAGACAGAAGAAACAGGGATTGGACTTAATTTAAGGGGAAAGATTCAAAATATGCAAATGTGAGGTAAGTTGAACCGGGAAGGTTCATTTTGTGTTTGTGGTGGAAGGGGAAGGGGGGAATGTTTCGAATTATTTATATATATGCAGCTCCAAAGGACAAATCAAGGGGAGGTTGCTGTTTGAGAAACTTGAGTTGTTTTTCAGCAGAAGAATGAAATTTTGTGTTAGGAGAACTTAAGTTGTATATAGGGAGGGGGATAGGGTGGGGGTTGCAGACGGAGTAAGCCTGACATTCTGGGGTACTGTTGTGAAAAACACTTATGGGTGATTTTTCTTTGTAGGATACTTGCAGGTTGGGGGGGAAAGAATAAAGGGAATCACTTGGTTTTTTGTGAGAGTGGGGGGGGTATTCAAGGTAAGTCTGAATGTGATCCATATTGTTATTTCTGAAGAGGTTTGAAGGTTGGAGAGCTGGAAGGGGTTGTTTAAGAGTACTTTTCTCGTGACCATGATGTTTGGTATGTAAATAGGAAGTAGAGGGAGTGGACAAAGTATGGGAAGGGGTTTACTGGAAAACTTTGTTCACTATTAGAAAAACCTGGGATCACAGGTTACTAGTACTGGGAACATTGTTGTATTTAAAGAGGTGAGAATGTGGGAATATAGGGCAATATGGATGGTGGGAGGAGTGGGTAAAAATTGAAACAAAAAAAGTTTTTAATAGAAAGGTAGGAGTGGCTGGAGACAAAAACGAGGGAACGATTACAGGAGGGTGATCATGAGAAAACAGTTTCTCCTCAGGTAAAAAGCAGATGGGAAAGGATGTGGAGGGAGATCTAATAAGGGCAGGGGTGGAGTCTGAGGAATTAATGGAAAAAAGGCGGTGTAGGAGGGGGATTAGAGCAGGAATAATTCGATGCTATGCAAGAGCTGGACGCGGTGAAAAGAATGCAAAATTACCTCTTTTTTCTTAAAAAAGCATTACAGGAAGTTCAAGGCCAATTCCTGTGTTGAATGAAGATGGGGGGCAGATGTTTGGTAAAGGAAAGGAAGAAGTGACGAAAAAGTATCTGACAAGTTTGTTGAGAATTGTGATTCCCAAATTTTGAGGACACAAGAGGATGTGATATGTCCTTAGAAACAGATTAGTTGAAAAATTGATGAAAAAGCTTAAAGTAAGTGATCAGGTTTTTTTCTTGGTAGAGATTAACAGCGAAGAATAAATGAGGTATAAGGAATGGAAGGCAAGGGATACACCTGGCAAGGAGGGTTACCACATTATGAATTTCTACTTTCCTATAGTGGGAACATAATGAGAAGAGGTATTAGTTATGAACACACATTTTTTTAAAAGTTAGAGACGCAAACGCCGGAAGACGATTTTTGAAAGCAAGGTTATAATTGTTAATATTCAAAAAAAACAGGGGGACAAAAAAGACCTAAAACATTGGGTCCCCATACCTGCATGAATCAGATTATAAAATTGTGGCACAAAGCTGATTAATGCAAAGACGAAGCCTCTTCTTATGTAAATTGGTGGCAAGAGGAGAGGCCCGTGTGGTTTGTGTGGTTGTTGTACCAGGGAGGACAGATGGTGGGAATCTAACTCTAACCTGAGGGATTTAATTGGTATTGTTTGGAGCGGAAACAACCATATAGATTGCAAATATTGATTTGAGACGGGCGTTAGATCTTTTGTCTACTGCCTTTTGTTATAAGTTCTGGAAAGTTAGAATAAACCAAGGAAAATCGTTTAGATGGATAGGAAAGTTTTGTATATAAGTATTAACAGAGGTTTAGTATAAACGGCTTGCGTTACTGAGAAAATTTGGGTGGGAAATCAGGGGGTTAAGGACGGGGGGTTGTCCTCTGTCCCGTGGCGTTATTTGCGCGTTATAGAGCTTTTCTGCAAAATATCGATGCGGACAAGGTGGTTGAGAGGGGTTGAATAATCCAGGGAGTGTGGAGGGAGAAGAAACGAGAAGAACCTAGTTACAGCTGACGTATCTCCATGAGGACTTACCCTGGGTGTTACCTACAAGCGGTCTTCATAGAGAGCCGTTACATTGATGAACCTTGTCACGCCACTCAGGGTAGAGGAGTAGGGGAAAAAGTGCTTGTTAAGCTTGGGGATTGCGATGGATTTAGGAAAGTGTGGGATCCTGTGAAGGGGAACAGCTAAGATGCTAGGGTGTTATTTGATGAGTGGACTTTACAGTTGTGACGCGGTGTGGCCCGGCGACCAGACCTGTTCCTTCACGAGTGAGGAGGAAAGTATAGAGCCGCAACCACGACAGCAAAGGGAGGCGTGTGCGTGAGTGTGATGATTTGGCGGTGCCAGGCCAGGTGTATTTAGCTTAGCAATACTTGCGCGGTATAGGTACGGTTTCTGTACGAAATGCCGTGGTCTATTGCCGTATAGCCAAGGTCTGGGATTGGAGGAATTCCGGAAGGGGGTCGTTTGTAAAGCAGGGGGCGAGATGGCCAGAGAGAGACGTCCGCCAAGCACAGTCGTAAACCGAGAGAATAAGAAGAAAACGCCAGAGTATAATCCAAGTGAAAACATAGTTGAGCAAATGAGAGGCATAGGAAGAAGAACTTTGCCATTATAACAGTGTGGCTGACCATATCAGAAGTGGAACGGCCAGACCTGGAGGACTGGTTGGACCATCCTGGATAGGTGTCCCTTGATTGGCAGGCAGTGGTGAGGGAGACTCTTGTTCTGACAGGAGATTCATTATCCGTGTTGGGGGCGGGTCTTCACTGCCAGAGCAGGGATATAAATTAACTGTCGCCGGCGACGCGCTGTGTCAGGCGCGCGACCGAGAAAATGGCGGCCGCGTGAGGGTAACTGCTGGAAAGCACTGAGAGGGACGCCGAGGGACCGGACGGGGAAACACCCCCAGAAACGCAGGCGGGAGCGTGATGGCGGCTGGCGAGGGATGAGCGCCACGGCAGCGAGGGAGGAATATGAGTGACAGAGGAACCGCGTGAGGAGATGAACGCGCGGATCCCTGATTCTTAGCAACAGGGGAGTCAATATGGGTAAAGGTAGGGGAAAGAACAGAGAACAAAAAAACAATTTTGGACCCCATAAGGAAGACTTCTCTATGGAAGGGAGAGATTGGTGACAAAAGCCGGGTGGTTTGTTGGTACCAAGTTTTACCTTCACATAGGTGGTTGTTCCCCCACGCCGGCAAAAAATCGGATTAGAAAAAGTTACTCAGTGTTTTGTTCAATGTTCCTGTGGGTCAAAAAATGAGAGATTAAATAGAGAAATTGTGATGGAAGGAAAACAAGGGAAAGGTTGGAAAAGGGGCCACCCAGGATCGGAGACAGTTATCCATCGGGAAAAATATGCCAGTCGGTTATACAAGAGAATCAAGTGAGGATACAAAGGCGGCTCGCTGTTAGCCAAGCGTATAGCGGCAGGGGGTTTGGCGTATGTTAAGGAGGATGGGATGTCAGAAAGATTGAGGAGGGCCATACTGTTTGTGACCTCCAGATAATTATAGGGTTCATTGAACAGTTCATACGAGGTTTTAAGGTAAGGGATGTAGAAAAAAGTCATTATGGGAAGATCATAGGAAAAAAGGGACGGTGATGTGCCTTCTGGCACAGAGACAGTATGATGTGCGGACAATATGAAGTATTTCAACCCAATAAAACTGATGTGGAGAAACCTATATAGATTAAAGGTCTATCTATATCACAAAGATATTGCCTTGGATGGATGGTGGCACAAGTGTCTGCAGTTCGAGTCTTCCAAAAGGAGCAGGAGACGACGTATGACATTGTCGGAAGGGTGTCCAAGGGAAGGGTTTCTTTTTGATCTTGGTGGTGGAAGTAGAAGAACATCAGTAATATTTTCGGAACTGTTTTTTTGTGGGAGGGCTGTGTGGAAAAAAAACCTTATCGAAGCTTCTTCTTATACTAGCGAAAACATGAAAAAGGCACAATCCCAAGTAATAATTATCAAAAATATACTTAGCTCGGTCCAGCACCTTCCTCCAGAGGGGACCCCAGAGGCGAAAATCCAAGCATCAACTTCTCTGCCGCAGCATTATCCGCATAGGGAAGGCTCTGCCCTCCTGGTGAACCCTGCCCATCCGCCACGCCCGTCAAAGGATATGCCGGGGAGCGCAAGGGGCTAGCATCCAACCCACCACGCCCCACCACCTACCCCGAATCAAATATCACACTGATCTTCTCTTCCTCTTCTCCTCCCAGGCATTTTGCCTTTGAAGGAGCAAGATTTTCTTCCTCCATCTTCCTCTTCGGCGGACGTTCCCCTCCTTCCAATATCTCCATACCCTCTTCCGTAATTTGCTGATTAAGGCCTTCCACATCAGAACACATGGCCTTCAGTCCGGGGGTTCCCTCGCCTTCTCCTTGCATCAGGTCAGGCTCCTCCCCCTCTCCTGTGTCCGGCTCCGCCTCCTCAACTGTTGCTTCCCCCCATGCCTGGCCCTCGTTCTGGAGAGCATTCTCAGCTGAAACCACGGGCGTTTCCTCCATACACTCAAACAGGTCTGGGTCTGAATCTGGCAGCTCCTGCTCAGCTGCTGCTTCACCCCTCGTTAAGGCCTCATCAGTGGGAGCCTCAGCAGCTGGTTCCACGGGCGTCGCCTGACTGCTTTCAACTCCATGCAGCATAACATACTCACTCTCCGCACTAACCCATCCCTCTGGGCGCTCTGCAGTCTCCCTTCTCCTCACAGTCTCTGCATACGACTTCTTTTTTTGCACAAGATCTAGCCATGTGCCCTGTTTCTTGACACAAAACACATCTAGCTGGCTCCTGGCACTGCGCAGCGTGGTGTCCCTCCTTCCTGCATTTGCAGCAAACTATTACATCTTGCTTAGCACAGCCCTCCTGTGTGTGCCCAAACTCCATGCACCTCCTGCAATATTGCGGCTGGCCCCGGTAGTACAAGTACCCCCGGTTTCCTCCAATGTTAAAGGTCCCCGGGGGGTGCATGACTCCCCCCACTCCATCTGGGGACATCCTCAGCTTGCACATATATCTGGTCTTTCCATTATAAATGCCAAGCCGGCTTTCCAGCCTCTGTCCTTCCTTGACACTCTCACAGTACCGTGACAGGAACATCATAATATCCTCACGTGGTGTAAAAGGGTTATACGTGTGCACAATTATAGCAACTTCTACTCTTGCAAACAAGGGTACCAACTCTACACCTCGCATACAGTCCACATCCTTTTCCTTCTTTGCTCTTTCCATAACACCTGTACATTGCTCACCTATATGAAGAGCCACATCATAGAAGTGCTTGGTCGGAAATTCCTGAATGCAATAAATATCCTCTCGTCCAATCTTTAGTGTGTCTTCCAATATCTGGCTGTAGAACTCCTCCAACCTCAGGAATCTGGGAGCATTATCCAGTCTGAATCTAATGGTGTTTGGAACAAAACTCCCACGATTCTCCATTCTGCTTCTTCAAAAAAAAAGGTCTTCCACCCAAACACGATACTTCAAAGCTCTGCTTTCCAAGCACAAGGCTATGCCTGCTCCAGCAGCGCCCCCCGCAGGATCATGGCTTTTTTTTTTTTTTTTTTTTTTTTTTAAAGATTTTTATTTCCACAGAAATAACTTTTACAACATTGGGTATTCCCAAGCATAAACGCAATAAAACATATATTCTCCAAACTCACAAATAACCCCCACCCAATCTTAACGTTCTGTATTAACCTTTACATTCATTTCTCCCCACGAAACATCCCAGACGTAACATTTTCTTATATCCCTCTAAACACCCGGGTATAGCGTCCACGGTTTAGCTCCCATTCCCAGTTCATACGATTTTATCGCCTTTTCCAATAACCCTACTCTCTCTAACTCCTCTCCCGGTTTTATGTCTGCTAACGTCCTTACTAACCTCCTATATTCTATTAAGCTCGCATTATGTTGTCTTTTTTCCCTTCTTTCAGTGGCCTCTTTAAACCGCAGATCCCTTTTATTTTTTTCCTCCTCCGTTAACTCTACGGGACTTCCCCGACCCTCACTTACTGATTCTGTACCCAATTCCTTAATTTTCTCCCCTTGTTGTTTTTTTTTACTTTCCTTTTCTCCTGCTGACATTTTCCCTCCTTCACTCTCACTCCTGCTTGCTCCACTCACCATTCGTTTTGGTGCCTCTAACCCCCTTGCCTCTTGCTTACTTTCCTTTGACCCCCTTTGTGACCCTCTCTTACCCTGGCTCCCCTCTGAAGATTCACATCCACTGCTACTAAAAACTTCTATCTCTCCCACCTCTTCTTTTTTCCTTTCTATTCTTTGCTCTCTACTTCCTCCACTTTCGGACGAGGAGATCTCTCCCCAATCACTCCCACTACTCCCATCTATTACAGGTGCAATTCCCGGAGTTTGTTTACCTACAACACCTGGGTCTCCCTTAACTTCACTATCCTCATTCTCCCTTTTAACTGGCATACCACTTTCCGGGGTCTCCTCCACCACTGTCACCTCTGCCGAGCTCACAAGGGTCACCTCTGGGGACTCTACCTGATTTTCTACTTCCTTCTCCTCCCGAATATCCTCCTCCTTACAAATATCCTCCTCCTCACTAATATCCTCAATTTCTCCCAATAAAAACTTTTCCTCTTCTCCTTCGATTGGGACTGCTCTACCCTCCTTTATCTCCACCCACTGCAAACTTGCTTTTTTCAAATCCTCATATTCTTCTTTAGTGAGATTTTTCCCATTAAACATTAGTTTGTCCAGCCTCTGTATTAATTGCTGTTCCGAGCTCCCTCTATGTTGTTTCCTAAAAATTGTCATCCAAAACTCTCCTTCCCCCACTGTCTTCTGAAACTCCTCTAACTTCTCTTTCAAAGCACTCCCCCCTTCCTTCACTACCCTCTCTACTTTCTTTCTAGGCTCCTCTTTTACCACCTCTCTTTGGCTATCCTTCATTTCTCTGCTGATTACCTCCTGTTTGCGCTTTTGTGACTTCTTTCCCCCAACCATTATCTCCATTCCCTCCTCCGCTTTTGTGACTTCTTTCCCCCAACCATTATCTCCATTCCCTCCTCCTGCTCTTCACCAAAATTCCCTTCCTTACCCTGTACATCTTGAACCTCCATACTTTCTGGCAAAACCTGCCCACACCCTCCCCCCTCTTCCTTTCCCCCAATAAAGTTCCTCCTCCGCCACCAGGAACCGTAAACTGTTCCTTCCATTCGCCATCTTCTAAAGCTTGGGTGCGGCACCCCTAAAGCAGCATGAGGCTTTAGCCAGTTACGGCGATGCCCCAAGGCCAAGGTGCCGGCCCCTCACTTCCTGTCTCGTACTCGCCCTCCGAGAACGCTCGGGATAGTGCACCCCCCCAATAGCAGCAAGTGGCTTAAGACTCCCGAAGGAGCCGATGCCACAGGGCCAAGGGGGCACAGTCCCAGCTAGATCCCTGCAGAGGAGCTTCGACACTTCCTTTTATGCCACAGTTATTGACCAGGCCCAAAGCCCAAGCAGTGGGAATAGCAGCTTGTCTGAACAAACACCTGTGCTGTGGGTGGTGGTGGTTGTTGTTGATTTCTGTTTCTGTTTTTTCTAACAGTCCAAAAACAGGGGAGAGCGCGCACGCAGTCCCCCACTACCAGAAATTGTGCAGTCGAGTTTCCCGCATGTGGGGAAATCGCAGAGGTCAGCTAGCTCCAAGTGCAATGAGCAAGCCTCGCTCTGGGAGAGCCACCTGCAGGATCATTTTTTATTATTTTTTTATTTTTTTTATTTTTAAAGTATTTATTCATGCCATTACAACATATACAAAATTTTCAAAACCACAAAGAAAACAAACAGCCTCATAATACAAAAAGCCATACATTACATTGTATTATTTCTGTTTAAACATACCATTGGGGGTTTTTCCCCCCTTGTCAGGGACCTTTCCCTTGCATAGTCACCCAGTAAGGAAAAAAATAAAAACCATTCCTCTTCTTCCCATTCACACACCATCCGCATCCTTCAAAATTCACACCCTATTCCAAACCTCCGTTCCCCATATGCTTTTCCTCCGCCGTTCTCACAACGGAGGGGAGCATCGGCCCACCTCTTCTCTCCGGTACTCCACCAAAAGGACCCTCTCAGCACATTTAAGTGCCCCTCACAAACACTCGAAAAAACCATCCCCTTTAACAGGATCTTTTATCATTACTCCTTTTGGTAAAAGCATGTGGGGTTTCCACCCTACACTCTCACCATACTCACAACCCACTCAAACCACCCTTTGTCACAAATCTTAAACCCTGTTAACCATTTTATTCCACTTTCCAGGTTTCCATAAAACCTCGGCATCCTTCCCCCCCAATCTTTTTACATCCAGCAAATAATATGTAAACCTTTTCCCCAAAATGATTTTCATGCACACATTCACGCCAATCAGCTCATCATTTATTAGCAACACGTTTCTTACATTCCACATCACTTCTTTCACACAACTTATTATCTTCCACAACACGCTTCCTTTCTCTCCCCTCACCTCACACAACCCATACATCATCATGTCAAATTCCAGAGTTTTAATTCCGGTCAGCCCTTTAATTAACCTTCCCATACACTTCCACACCGATCTCACAAAAGTGCAATTCCAAAACAGATGGACCACACTCTCAATCCCTGCACATCCTTCCCTTGGACACCTTGCAGTTCTAGCTACAGTAGGTCTCTTCTCTTCTGAAATTCTCTTACCGGGAGGCAACTATGCACTGCCATCCAAGCAACGTCTTTTTGGGAATTAATCAATCCCTTGTGGTTCAATTTTTTCCACATTTCCTTTAGCTTGCTTTCAATCAGCCATCCACTGCTTTCAAACTCGTCTCTATCCCTAATCACTTTTTGAATTTTTCTATGGTCCTCCCACAGAGTTTTGTCAACCACCCTCAAATTGAAATCTCTGATAAAACCCTCTATGACCCCGTAAAAAAACGGGGTCACGAAACAGACAGGGCGCCTTAAATCTGCTTCACAGGACCCTAGTCTCCTCAGCATCCCCCCAGCAGCTCAACATGCAAGCCATCTTTGAAAACTTGTTGACTAGCTTTATGCAAAAATGCGCATATTTAGCCCCCAATATCACTTCGATCCTAGGGAACCCTAGCCCCCCTTTCCCCTTCTCCTTAAAAATGATCTCTCTATTCAATTTTTCCACTCTTGACCCCCAAAAAAACATAAACAAAAAACGCGTAATTTTCCTAATCCACTTTGTTGTGGGAGGAAAAACCATCCCCATGTAAATCAATATTGGTACCAATACAGCCTTTGTAACTAAAATTGTTCCCTCAAACGACAATTTCCTCAATGCCCAAAACTGGATTTTTTTCTTTATTTTCTCCCCAATCTTTTCCCAATTAACCTCTCCACTAAATTCTTCATCAAAAGACACCCCTAACAATTTTAAATGTTCTTCTTCCACAGGGATCCCACACACATCCAAATTCTGCCATTCTCCAAAAGCCTTGCAGCTACTTTTATTTACCAAATCATATCTCTAATTAATATTTGGTTCTCCGTTATCTGCCTCCCCGGTACGCCACACACCTGCTCCTCCTCAACTAATTTATCCAAAACCATTTTTAATCTTACCATTATTACTTTGGCCAAAATGTTATAATCCCAGTTCAGCAGGGTTTTGGGACGCCAATTTCTTAGATCTCTTTTGTCCCCTTTTTTAAAGATCAACATAATAATCCTTTCCTTGAAGGAATCTGGTATTTTGCCTTTTTTTTATTATTTCCTTGCATAAATTTATCACGTCACCTCCAATTACACTCCTCCTCCAGCAATGAAACATTCAATTTCCAGAAACCCTTTCCTTGCTTTTCCATTCCCTCCAGTTCTGAAATACATTGTACACATACATGCCTTGTCATTGAACCCGTGCATAAAATTTTCCATTTGGGACTCTTCCAAATACGTTGCACTTTGGCCCCCCGGTGATCCCTGCCCATCCGGCGGACCAGAATAGGGTGGGGGGAACCCTCCCCGGGACTGTACACATTTTCTGAGTACTCCTACTCTGCTGCTGCAAGATGTCTCGCTGGCAGTACCCGGCAGAGCCCCTTCGTGGCACCTCACTTTTGAAGGGGTGCTTCTTTCCTCCTTCTTCTTTCGTTTTCCTCTGCATTCTTCTTTCTCTCCAGCATCCAGTACGTCCATTATTCCTTCCTCCTCCTCCTCTGTTTGGCGCAGCTCCTCCTCCTTATCTGCTACCTCAAGAGTCTCCGCCATGAGAGGCTCCTCTCCTTCTGCCAACATCACATCAGAGTCTGTATCAGGCAGGTCTGTATCAGGCAAGTTTGTATCAGGCAGGTCTGTATCAGGCAAGTCTGTATCAGGCAAGTTTGTATCAGGCAGGTCTGTATCAGGCAGGTCTGTATCAGGCAAGTCTGTATCAGGCAGGTCTGTATCAGGCAAGTCTGTATCAGGCAAGTCTGTATCAGGCAGGTCTGTATCAGGCAGGTCTGTATCAGGCAGGTCTGTATCAGGCAGGTCTGTATCAGGCAGGTCTGTATCAGGCAGGTCTGTATCAGGTAGCTCCGCCTCCTCCTTCTCCTCCTCCTCCTCCAATCTGGGCTCCACCCCCTCAGCTTCAGGTGCTCCCCGCCTTGTCTGCTCGTCAGGGACCACACCTAGAACAGCCGGGTCACCGGGCGTTTTCTCCATACGCTCACTTCCATGTTCCTTGTCATAAGGAGATTCTGCAGAAGCAAAGCCAGCACTTTGCTCACACACTTCCAATCTTCCCACAGCCTGGGCATAAGATCTTTTTTTCATACAGTGTCTGGCCCTGTGTCCCCGCACAGATCGCAGCAGGTTGTCTCCTTGCACGCCGCTGTATGGTGGCCCTCTTTTTTGCATTTACGGCACACTGCTATATCCTTTTTTTCACAGATCTCCTGTGTATGCCCAAAGCTAAAACAAAACCTGCAGGATCTCGGCTGGTCTCGGTAAAACAAGAACCCCCGATTCTCACCAATGTTAAAATTCCCTGGAGGGTGCCTGACTCCCCCAATTCCATCTGCACTTGTTCTTAACTTGCACCAATAC
>WSYH01000539.1:133616-192930 GCA_036426205.1 Ascaphus truei | reverse complement strand
GACCCACAATAAACATCATTATATTTATTAAATACATTACCCACCCCCTGTACACCCCCCCCATAAATACAAGATTTATCCTTTTACAAACAGGGTTCATAACGCAGCCCCACGCGAGTCCCCGGTGGGCTGGCGGGGCACCTGACAGACCTACAGGGTACCAGAAGCCCTTTTCAAACAGGTTCTGGAGGCCTGCTGGTGGGTCCCGCCAGCACCATGGCCCCCAGGTGGTCTCCTTGGGTCACCGTGGGCCACAATTGGGTCCCCACAGTAGGCCCAAGGATGTCTGGGAGCCCCGGGTCAGACCCACAGGTGTCTGCGGGGCCTCGGGTGGTTCCCACGGGGGTCTGGGGAACTCACAGGTGCTCACTATGGGTCCGCGGTGCCCCCACAGAAGTGGGACCACACAGCTTCATCCCCGCACCTATGGGTCGGCGGTGCCCCCACAGAATTGGGACCACACAGCTTCATCCCCGCAGACTATGGGTCCGCGGTGCCCCCACAGATGTGAGGCCTCCGCTTCATCCCCGCATGTGTCACCCGTGGAACCACCAGCCTAATACCCGTGAGATACCCGAGGAGACCCACAGGTGGTCTCCAGAGGTCTCACGCGGAACCACGGAACAAACCCTGAATGTAAAAAAAATAAACCTGGCCTATACATTCAATACATACACCCCCCCCCCAACACCTACAGTACAATAATGTGCAAAATAACTATTATCCAGATATGGATAATAGATTAATTGCCCATTATTAAAAACATTAACTAGCATATTCAAATAAATAATAAAGTGCTACTGACCTCATCAATAAGAAGTCTCCGTCGCAAGCAACATCCTTGTCTTGCCCACTAAATACATTGCCAAAACAAAGCCAACACATTGCAATTACATTCAGATATCAATTAACCCCTTAAACACCTTATCGGATAATAACCGCAAAGGAAATTAAGGGGTTAAGCCACACTGGCCCGATACCCACCCTTCACCCATGAATTTGTACAGTGGCTTCATCATGCAACTATATATATATACACACAGAGAGAGAGAGAGATATATATACAGTATATACACACACATGATGAACCAATATACAAATAAATGTAGAAGGGTTATCAAAACCATACTGTACTACAAATAACACTTCTCCATACAGACACACTACATTAAAATGAATTTCCTTTAATAATCCTAACTGATCTTACAATCTAAATCATCAAATGCCAATGAAAAACCTCACATTCTAATCAATACATTGCATTTACATTGTATATATGATGCATAAAATCTATGCACCATATACAGTACATTCTGCAAATGAATGTTAACAATATCATTGCAAGCAAAATACAAATACCTCCAAACAAGTAAACTATTTTAACCAATCAAGTAAACAACAATCAATTAGCATTCATTATTTACATCCCTAAACAATTGACAGTCCATCCCAAACAATTAAACAATTAACTAATTCAAGCCTGGAGCAGAACAATTTAGCATGTGAAAAAATATAAGTACCAACCAGAATACAAAAGTTAAAACCAAGGCTAACCCTTACAAACCCTATACAACACAATACAATACCAAGGATTACATCTATCTAATTGTTAAAAACATTATACACACATTGAAGCATAGCCAAATTAATTTAAATCACATCAAATCAAGCTTTTAAAATAACAACATTTCTTACCCTGTATGTATATATCTCTCTAGACATATATACATACATACATACATACAGTGGCAAGAAATGATATACGACAAAAAAAAAATACACATGATTAAAAAGCTTTTAAAAAAATTAACAAGTTAAATAAAATACATTTCTTTAGTTCACTTACCATTACTTGGCCCCACCGACTCCCGTTGAACAGCTTACTCACGAACCAATCCACCAGGCACAGGAACCCATAAAATAATAAACCATAAAAAAAATAAACATTACACTAAAAATCCAAATCAATCCACGGGTCTTCTAATTGTAATCCATCTTCATCTTCATCTGTATTCTTCTTTTTTCTTTCTTCTTCCGGGGTCTTCTTCCTGTCTTCAGCCACGCCCTGGTCTTCTTTCTTCTCCGGAGGTCCTTCCTCCTCGGCGTCTGGCTTCAAAATGAGACGACATAGGCTTTTAAAGGCCTATGACGTCACATTTTCGTCATATGGTTCCCACGGCCCAATCAGTGTTTGGCCGATAAAAATAAAAATGATGACGTCACTTAAAGGCAATGAAAGCACAGCCAATCAGAATGGCTTTGCTTCAATTGCTTTTAAGATGACGTCATGAAAAGAAACATGGCCGTCCTCACATGGTACGGTAGCCAATCAGAGCGTGGGAACTCCATCCTTACTCTGATTGGCTCTAGTATACCATGTGACAGAGTTTTGGGGGAGAACGGATTTGATGTCATTGAAAGCTTGTCACATGGTACGGTAGCCAATCAGAGTAGGGATGGAGTTCCCACGCTCTGGTTGGTACTTAGATTTTTTCTCATGCTAAATTGTTCTGCTCCAGGCTTGAATTAGTTAATTGTTTAATTGTTCGGGATGGACTGTCAATTGTTTAGGGATGTAAATAATGAATGCTAATTGGTTGTTTTAAAAGATTGATTTGATGTGTTTTAAATTAATTTGGCTATGCTGCTATGCTTCAATGTGTGTATAATGTTTTTTACAATTAGATAGATGTAATCCTTTGTATTGTATTGTGTTGTATAGGGTTTGTAAGGGTTTGCCTTGGTTTTAAATTTTGTATTCTGGTTGGTACTTATATTTTTTCACATGCTAAATTGTTCTGCTCCAGGCTTGAATTAGTTAATTGTTTAATTGTTCTGGATGGACTGTCAATTGTTTAGGGATGTAAATAATGAATGCTAATTGATTTTTGTTTACTTGATTGGTTAAAATAGTTTACTTGTTTGGAGGTATTTTTATTTTGCTTGCAATGATATTGTTAACATTCATTTGCAGAATATATATGGAGCATAGATTTTATGCATCATATATACAATGTAAATGCAATGTATTGATTGGAATGTGAGGTTTTTCATTGGCATTTGATGATTTAGATTGTAAGATCAGTTAGGATTATTAAAGGAAATTCATTTTAATGTACAGTAGTGTGCCTGTATGGAGAAGTGTTATTTGTAGTACAGTATGGTTTTGATAACCCTTCTATCAGTTAATATATATATACACACACACACACACACACACACACACAGTGTATACATATATCCATCGAGACACAGATAGACTACAGATATATTCATACACACTAACAGATCTGTTATTCTAACCAAAAATCATACATGATCACATGCCAACATTATGAATTATGAAAGAAGATTAAGGTAAGTAATGTGTTACAGAGTTAAGACACCAGAAAACACAACATCAAAATGTATGCTGTTATATGGGTAGTTACTTAAAGTTGTATGTCAATAATATTAGCATGAAATGACTATCTACATTACCAAACAAACCCACATACATCTAATCTTGAACAAGAGCTAAGTGAATGTCAGCTTCTATAAACATGACAAGTGTGTAATGTTGTACCATTACTCAACTGATGATTAATACATATTCATATGTTATTAAATATGCCTTAATTCAGTCAGTGAGCATCTCTAAACATTCATGTGTAGAAGGACATACTTGAATGTTATCAAGCATCTGTACATGATCATACATACACTATGCATGAAATAGTCTGCAGTAAACACCACCAGGACACCAACACATTTAGTGAATGTGATTATTTATTTTTGTTTATCCTTTTGAGAGCGAGTCACAGGCCTGCTTGTTGGCTGTTGTGTTTGCCTTTTCCCTTTGCCAAGTACTTTGTCCTTAACTGTATGACTTGTACTGGCCTGTGGCAGTTCTGTGGCACTGGGTGTGGGCTGTGGCACTTCAGGGGCACTGGGTGTGGGCTGTGGCACTTCAGTGGCACTGGGTGTGGGCTGTGGCACTTCAGGGGCACTGGGTGTGGGCTGTGGCACTTCAGTGGTACTGGGTGTGGGCTGTGGCACTTTAGGGGCACTGGGTGTGGGCTGTGGCACTTCAGTGGTGCTGGGTGTGGCCTGTGGCAGTTGTGAACCAGTTACTAAACATTGCACGACTGAGGTTGGAGCAGTTTCTTGTTTTGGTATTTTAATCTTTTTCCAAAGCTGGTTAGTAGTAATGGTTGCCCTAATTTTCTTTTTCGTGTCTCATTTGTAGATGTCTGTTCCTGATTTTGATGAATGAAGGAACAAAGGGCACTGCGGATTTGAGCAAAATAAACTCATTTATTGAGCCAACACGACGTTTCGACCTAAGTGGTCTTTTTCAAGTGACAATGGCATAAATACATTCCACAATAGTAACATATAAATAGTGCCCCAAATCCCCACAATGCAGCCTGTCCAATTAGTGTAGATGAAGTTCATATGCTGAGACAGTCCCTTTAGCCAATCTCCAATCTGTGCTCCTTTACACCAGCTGTTGGTGCTCCACGTTAGATTCTGGTGTTCACATCCTCCTTGCTCCTGTGTAATCCGGCATCCATCTTGATGACGTCATCACTCCTCGTTTCTGGCGTTTGGAACGCATCCTGGTCCCATTCTGCCATTGCACGTCATCTCCGATCGTGCGTTTCAAATCCGCGCGTGCGCGGTGTCAATCCGGTCGATCCTCTTCATCCCTATACCCCTTCCGATCGCAGATCATTGCAGAATCATTGCGCCTGCGATTGTCAATCATCCTGCGGTCCTGCAGGCTCGGGGGGGGGAAAACAACTGATCTCCAGTTTCTCCAGTTTCAAATCGGTCAGGTGTTTTGATCCTAGTGCGTCATCTTCATCTGTCAGACAGTGTTGTAGAATGTCTTCATCACCAATGATCCATAATGCATAGATGTCTGTTCCTGATTTTGAACAGATGTAAGCGGTTGGATGATGACAGGGACCTGCACAGAACTTGCACCTACTGTACCGGTATCATCCACAAATGGGGAATGAATATCTGATGACTCTGGAGAAAAAGTAGCAGCATGTAAAGATCCATCCTCAGATGGGGTAAAGTGGAATTGTTGTTCTCTTGCAGTAATTCGCAACTGATTTGCTTGGCTTAGATTCACAACTATTGCTTGTAATGTCCTGTTTACATTTTGTATTTCTTTAGGAACTTGGATGATGACTCTTTCAATTTGTGACATTTGTGATATTGACATTTCCTGCAGTGATATCATACTTTCAAGCACTGATATCATTTCTGAATGGCGACGATTTTCTTCACCCAAGATTCTTTCTTCAGAAGCTGCAATAGCTGAGTAGGTGTCACGAGCAGGAGGACTTGAATGCTGGGTTAATCAAGGAGTGGGAACATCTTCATGGTCACTTGAGTGAATTTGTCCTTGAGTGGCAACATCTGGTTCTACAAATAAAGAAAGACATTATCAACTGCCATGGAACTTTCACTTGTTTTTCACTATATTGAGAGTTGTTCTCACAGTGTAACACATAACATGTTTCCATAATTTTTAATTTGTGTCAAATTAAAAGTTTATGCTTGAAGTAACAATGATGTTTCGACTCAGTGTGAAAGAAGAATGAATTAAAGGTTGTTGTAACATCACAACTCCTAGCTGATACTTTAAAACACACACAATACATGTTGTCAGGAAACACTACATCTTCTGTGACAATAACTGATTTGAAGTTCATTACACGTGAAAGGCATTTATTTAGCATGGCAAATTAACATCTACAAATGTACACATTAGATGTGCTGCACCTCATA
The DNA here is from genome assembly GCA_036426205.1 of Ascaphus truei. Classification (NCBI taxonomy): domain Eukaryota; kingdom Metazoa; phylum Chordata; class Amphibia; order Anura; family Ascaphidae; genus Ascaphus; species Ascaphus truei. The sequence goes on along the minus strand of WSYH01000539.1, from coordinate 187,143 downwards.
CACTCTCCTTCCATGCTTGATGATGAGCTGGATGAGCCAGGTGATGAGACATGTTCAGTGTCAGGTGACACATGAGCTTCAGGAGCAACTATATAGAAGAATAACATAAGAATTTTATTGACATGTGTAAATAATTAACATTAAGTTTGTGTAGTGGGAGTATTTATGGCTAAATATCAGCATCACATAAGGAAATGACAATATGTTTCTGGCAAGCTGTACATTATCCATCTTAACATCAATGTACATGTGAACCTAATTGGCACATTTATTGTAAAAACCATACAACATACAATGTTCATGCAGGAATGCGTTCTAAAATTAAGTGTTCTGTTGGACATACACTGCATATGTTGTGTAGTAAATCTAACAATAATAATGTACATCACTACCATGACAGCAAAGTTGACTCTGCTTATAATTCAGTACCTAATTGTGGAAATGTGAATGAATGTTTTAAGTGATCTGTGTGAACATTTAAGAGAAGAAGGTGAAGCGCTCAATGTGGCTGATACTCATCAACACATGCAGTGTGACGCTCACAGATGCTACTGGTGTGATAATGTGGCGTATCTATAAGGTTAAAAGAAGATATGAGTGAACGAATGACTAACGTACGTGTTCATATATAGTGGCCTGGTGGGTGAAAGTCTTCATAGAATTACCATTTCAAATGAATGTGATGAACTTCTGTTCACCTTGTTAGCTTCTAACAACTATAGTCCCTCCCCCAAGATGTGACAGCACCCTGACCTTTTATTTGTTTCTACCACCTGTAAGGCATCCCACAAGACTTGACCGTAACATGACCCTGTGATCTGGCTCGGTGCCCAACCCCACCCCCTGTGTTCTCCTCTATGCTGTGATTACATATTAATTGCAGCTGGTTTCACACACCGGTACATGAGCGAAAGTCAAATCTGAAGTGAGCTACATATGAACACAATTAAATGCCATATGGTACATGTTCCTATTTATGCTCTCAGTATACTACATGAAGCGAAAAAAGAGCTTTAATTAAACATAACGAAATGTGTTTGTGCAAATTATGAATGTTCGCCTTTGAATGCACTATCTTCCATGCAAGACTTGATGAGGCAGTAATGGCCTGTTTATAGGTGTAACATGGATTATCACTAATATATATATATATATCACTGTAAATATCACTGTATGCTCATTTGCATGTCTTAGACAGGTCTGCAACCCTGTCTTTCCCCATTATCGCCCAGCATACAGCGCTTTCACTGCAGCAGCAAGGGATTCTGGGAAATGACATGCAAATGAGCACTCAGTGCCACCTTTTGCCACCATATATATTAATTGTTACTTTTTGTAGGACAACTAGATATAAAGATAGATAGATAGATAGATAGATAGATAGATAGATAGATAGATAGATAAAGATAGATAAAGAGACATATATACAGATATATATGTAGGTATGCTTATATTGGGAAGAAAGTATAAGTTGCAGTGGAAATATAGATAAGAACTGTAACCTACGACACGCCTAGTACAGTAACATTTGTCACCTGGTGGAAATGGAGCAGAATAAATTCCGATATCTCTGTCCCCGGGCAAACCCTCCACGACGACAGGAAGAAATTATTCCCGCATCTGCTCCTCCAATGTTGTTAAGATTAGAGATTGTGCTGGCGGCCCACCTCCAGTGCCAGAAGCATGCATCCGTTGTGCTTGTATTTTTTTCTTTAAGTTTGCCCTGATATCCTGGAATCTCTTCCGACAATTCGCCCGGTCCATGACATGATTCCCACACGCAGACACAGCCAAGGTTATTTGATCCCACATTTATTTTTTTGATGCTGAACTTGTCCGCCCTTGAAATACATACAAAATATTTGACGTTAATTATTATTATAAAAACGATCAGTTTCCTAAACTGCTACCTGTTCCAAGAGATACCAAACATGCTGGTTTAGGTGTAATATGTGTACCACATGAGCATTTACGTGTAAACATACAAATGTAAGGAAGCTTGCATGAATATTGTATGAACTTTGGCAACATTTTTAGACTGATTGTTATGGTCGTTCTAAAGCATGAAGGAATATGTGTGTAACAATTAAGTTTAATTGATAGATATTATAGAATAATATTTTGATATTAAAACATCTCACATGACCTAGGATAACATGTCTTTGAAGAATCAATGCAAAGATAGACTTACCTAGTAAATGCCCATACAGACAGTCATAGTGCTCCAGAATCCCTTTGACAAGAACTGTGTTTTCCTCTTCATTGAACCGAGGATTACGTGGCCGCTTCACACGTTTCTTCCGAATATGTGCAGGCCCAGAGCTTGGCTGCTGTTGACTGGACTCTCCTTCTTCCAATGGAAGAGACTCCAAAAGCGGCCCACCAGCAACCACCCCACCACCAGACACACCAGCAGCACCAGCAACAGAGCCACCAGCAGCACTCGCACTCACAGCAACACCACTCACACTCCCAGCAACACCATTCGCACTCGCAGCAACAGCACTCCCCTGAATCCTACGTTCACTCAGACGCATACTCACATGACTACCTGTACCACTCACACCAGCATCACTCTTCCCACGCCTTGCGGCCATACCTCTAGCACTCACAAAGAGCAGAAAAGAAATTTAAAGACAATCGCACTGAACACTTACAAAGTGAAAACAAGACAAAGATGTAAACAAAACAACACAGGAAAAACCTCTCACAATACACCACAACTGTCTCAGTCAATATGAAATATGTAAATCGCCCAGCTCTGTGTGTGTGTCTCTCTCTCTCTCTCTGGCTTGAACTCGAAGCCGGTTGCTCTGCTAGACACGCAGAAGCAACTTTGAAAAGCCCGCTCGCGCTCTTACTTCCAGAGAACTACAATCTGATTGGCTCACAAATTCTTACAGTATTCTGAGTTTCATTCACAAAACTCAGCAGCCAATCAACACTTGGGAAAAAACCCAAGCAACCAATCAGAGACAAGCCGGCTATAGAAGCCGGGTCAGCGGGAAATCTGAAATAGCCAAAGGATGCGCAAGCTTGCCACCTTTTTCCCTGGCTATCTCAATGCCACCCACTGAGACAGGCTGCACCAGGTCTTGCAGAGCCAGTGGCAGCCCAGAGGACTGCCATTTATCTCCGGAACTGGTACTCCTCCTTTCCCCGCTGACCATACTGTATGCTATTCTCACCTCTGGGCATCATCTGACTGCTTTGAACTCCGATGTCCAGCAGATTTATTGGCGACTATGGGTTGGCCTGTTTGGACATCGGTTCTGAATGTATAAAGCACATTACATTTGAATAAACTATATTTTACTATACTTCTGAGTCTTGGGGAACAGGGGACAGAACAGGAATTTTTTTAAAAGTTTTATTACTTTCTTATTGCCTACACACTTTCTCTTGGACTCAGAATGGACTCTCAGAGTCACCCCTCAACCTTATATAGAGTTAGGGCACCCACAAACCATATATTGGTTGTGGGTCATCTGGGCACTAGCTGGGGTACTCCCCTTAACCTAGGGATTCCCTCAGCTACAGGAATAGAGGTTTTATCTTTGTGCCCCATTCTCCTTTCTGGGCTGTGCTGAAGCAGTGTACCCTAGTGGCGAGTCGCGCTTGCGTTTTCAAGGGGAGATATTGCCGGGACAATGTGCCAATCAGGCATGATTCCCGGTACTTTTATGGCGGAACCGACAACTCGGGACCCCAACCTCCTAGGCACATTCTGTCAACGGTTCCTCTGCAAAAAAAACCTTGAAACTCATACCCTAGCAATCCCTGCTTGCTGGCATGCCCGGAAAGGGAAAAACACAAAAAATACTTTCATTACATACAATACATTGTCATGTAACAATGTTACTGGGCCCAATAGCTAACTCTCTTGGACCCTTACACACGGATCAGCCGTAACCAAAACTGGCTTAACCTTTATTTGAGAACCTGGTTACTCCTACTGTCACATTAAGAAAGTAAAAATGCCTCCTCCTAGAAGAGATTTATAAATAAGTAGTTACGTTATTAACCATTTATATTTAATAGTGATTTCAAAGAAATTATATAAAATATACAATTTTATATCAGTGATAGGGATTCCAAGGAAATCATCATATTAACCTTTTGTAAAAAAAAAGCCAAACACCTATGTTAGTTCTTTGAAGGATTTTGAGACGCACAATGACTCCCAAATTCATAAAATATAGGGAATAAACCACAACATAGTACAGCTCTGTGATGCAAATAGTCAGAGAGAGAATAGTGATTGATTATACAATACTCACACTTTGTGAGTGTAAACTGCACAGAAAAATAGACAAATCTATGATTCTTATGGAGACACTTGAATATGTTCCAAACAACCTCCAAATAATAGAGCAGAAAAACAATATAGTGTAAATCTATATTTACTGGAATCACACACAGGATATATTACATTCACGGGAGGTCTCTTCACAATATGCCATTTTCGGTCATTTCTTAATGGCACACTCAAGCCACCTTGACTCCATCGGAGAGCCACCTGAACACTGTTGGATCTCCAAATCATTAGACCAGCCATTCCGGGAACCCAATATGGACACCAACATTGGATATGATGTCCTCAGTGGTTCACAAATTCTACACGTTTCGCCAAGTAATTAGCTTACTGAGGGATTTCTAAATTGTTTTGCATGTTCATTCTTTCTTACCCCACTTGACAGGATTACTAGCCAATCAAAAGGCTAAATAGCATAATCGGCAATATACTAAACTAAAGGTAATACATTGAACAGTAGATATATAACAGTATATACACTTAGATAAAATACTTATTAAACACAATATACTGTACTAATGATATCATTATTTATAGCAACTATCTAAAATTAGCATATTTAAGCACAACAAAGGGGGTTAAAATACTTAAAAAAATTAAATCCTATTTACATAAAATATTAACTTATACATGCTGTACTTTTTTTTAACCCTTTAAAAGAACTGGAAAACCCCACATAAGGTTACTGATAATAAGAAATATTAATATAACATATATTACAAATATATAAAAATTATGTTGATTATATCTAGCTGATAAATTAATTTAAATCAATGTCAACATTGAGTCCAAAATGAACATGATTAGTACAATTTATACATCCTATAGTTTTCTGTTTTTGTGATAAATTTAGCAACAAAAAGAACAGTTTTCAATAGCAGATTAAAGTCTATATGCATCTGTAGATATCTGTGCAGGTATCTGGTGTCCCTATGTATCAAAGACACGCACCTGTGGTCTGCACGGTTCTGCCATCTTTGCACAAAGTCCAGGATTCCTGAAGCCAGAGTACCACAGCATAAAGTCCGGGGTTTTCAGTGACCAAAGTCCCTCTGTATCAAAGACTCACAGGTACTGTCGGGATGACATATTACAGTGTCATGATTTATTTAACAAAAATAAAGCCAAAATGGAGAAGCCATGTGTGAAAAACTAAGTATACCTTATGATTCAATAGCTTGTAGTACAGCATTTAGCAGCAATAACTTGAAGTAATCGTTTTCTGTATTACTTTATCAGTCTCACATCTTTGTGGAGGAATTTTGGCCTCTTCAATTTTCACTCTTCTTTACAACTTTGCTTCAGTTCATTGAGGTTTGTGGGCATTTGTTTATGCACAGCTCTCTTAAGATCCAGCCACAGCATTTCAAACGGGTTCAGGTCTGGACTTTGACTGGGCCATTGCAACACCTTGATTCTTTTCTTTATCAGCCATTCTGTTGTAGATTTGCTGGTGTGCTTGGGATCATTGTCCACTTGCATGACCCAATTTAGGTCAAGGATTAGCTGTCGGACAGATGGCCTCACATTTGACTCTAGAATACTTTGGTATACAGAGAAGTTCATGGTCAACTCAATGACTGCAAGGTTCCCAGGTCCTGTGGCTGCAAAACAAGCCCAAAGCATCACCCCTCCACCACCGTGCTTGACAGTTGGTATGAGGTGTTTGTGCTGATATGCTGTATTTGGTTTTTCGCCAAACGTGGCACTGTGCATTATGGCCAAATATCTCATCTGTCCAAAGGACATTGTTCCAGAAGTCTTGAGGTTTGTTCAGATGCAACTTTGCAAACCTAAGCCGTGCTGCCATGTTCTTTTTAGAGAGAAGAAGCTTTCACCTGGCAACCTTTCCAAACAAACCATACTTGTTCAGTCTTTCTCTAATTGTACTGTCATGAACTTTAACATTTAACATGCTAACTGAGGCCTGTAGAGTCTGAGATGTAACTCTTGGGTTTTTTACACTTTCTCTGAGCATAGCACGGTCTCAACTTGGGGTGAATTTGCTGGTGCGTCCACTCCTGGGAAGATTGGCAACTGTCTTGAATGTTTTCCACTTTTGAATAATCTTTCTCACTGTAGAATGATGGACTTTAAATTGTTTGGAAATTACCTTATAACCCTTCCCAGATTGATGGGCAGCAACAATTGCTTTTCTAAGATCATTGCTGATGTCTTTCCTCCTTGGCATTGTGTTAACACACACCTGAATGCTCTAGACCAGCAAACTGCTAAAACTTTGGCTTTTATAGATGTGGTCACACTTGTTGAGGATCAATTAATCAAGGGCATTTGATTAGTGTTACGCCGGTGCTGCCCGCCGACCAGACTCGTCCCTTATACTGAGGTGGGGACGTATAAGTGCACGCACCCTCAGCAGAAGGAGCGTGTCCGGAGTGTGGTGTTTTGGCGTTTCCAGGCCAGGTGTGAACAGGTGTAGCAATAATTGCCGATACCGGTACTGACGGAGCGAAGTGGTTGCCGTTAGCCAAAGGTCGGGGAGAGAGAGATCCGGAAGGTCGAGGTCCAAGCTGAGGTCGAGGGATGGAAGAAGCTGCAGAGTCAAGAGTGAGCCGGGATCCAGAGACAGGTAAGCACGTCCGCCAAGCCGGGTCATAACCTGAATGCACAAAGACAAAGGGAGAGCCAGAAAAGATGTCTGTAGCAGAGACTATGTCGAGCGATGTGAGAGAGGCAGAACAGGCATTAAGTACTGTGGCTGACAATGGTTAACGGAGGCAGGCCTGGACGAGCCCTAGGAGCAGTCCAGGATTGGTTTCATAATACGCTGCCAGGTGAAAAGGTTTAGGGTTAACTAGTAACCAGCGTGTGGGAGGGAGGTGTGGCTTCACTGCAAGAGCAGTGAATAAATTAGCTGGTGCTGGAATGTGTTCCATAACAGCAGGGGATGCACGCGCAGAAGCAACGGCAGGCAGCCGAGCACAAGCCCGACGGGGAGGACGGGGAAGTCCCCTCAACAGGGAGGCCGGGCGAGGAGGGAGCCGCACAGCCGCGGGAGCGGACAGAGGTGAGGGGAGGTCACGCTGCGACCGACGTGACCCCCGAGTCCTCACAATTAGCAGCACCTGTCTTCTACTTAGCATCTTAATTCCTATGGAAGCAGTAAGGGTGTACTTAGTTTTCACACAAAGCTTCTCCATTTTGGCTTTATTTTTGTTAAATAAATCATGACACGGTGTAATATGTCATGTGTTGTTGTTCATCTGAGGTTGTATATGACTAATTTTAAGACCTGCTAAGGAACAGATGATTGTTATTATGCCCAGATATGTAAAACCATAGAATTCAAAGAGGGTGGAGGCGCATGCGCGATGGTGAGGTGGATGGAAGCATAAGCCTTGAGCTCCGTCCCCCGCCGTCAGCGAAACATTAAAATATCCACTTTAAAGCTTGCCAAAAGACCCTGAGTTTCTTCAGCCTAAGTGGGGAACACGAAGGGATGGCTCCACAAAGTACAAAAAGAAATAATGCGGGAGATTTGAGAAAATACCTCAGCAGATCTAGTGCGCGGAGTGCCAAGGCAGAAATGGCGCCGAGTTCAAACGGGGGCTCCGACTCCGATCGTGATGAAGAGATAGTGGAGGGTCCTGAACAACTGCCGGTCCACCGATGCGATTGTTACAGGCTGTATCGAGATCTGAAGACCCTACTCCAGGCAGAGGTCCAAGAGCTCTGAAAAGAGGTGCAAAGTGTGGGAGAGAGAACCGCGGCCCTGGAGAAAAATATGGTGGCCATGACTAAATCGGCAAAGAAAGCTGAAAAGAAAACTTCCCAACTGCAAACCCAAGTAGCTGAGAATAGGGAACGCTGCAACAATACCAGGGTTTGCGGTATACCCGAGTCGGTCACCGATGTGCAGGGGTTTGTATCCAGATGGCTGATGGCGCTACTCCCGAAGAACGAACTGTTGATGGACCATTGCCACCGAGCCCTACGAAGCCGGCCGCTAGCTACATAACAACCACGCGACGTGATAGCAAGGCTCCACTACTTCCGCACAGGGGACGCGGTGTTCCAGAAAACTAAGGCGGACAGGGCCTGCCGGTTTGAGGATGTGAACCTGCAGCTCTTCCAAGACCTCTCCCCGGTAACGTTAGCAAAGAGGAGAAGACTACAACCAATAACGAAGGTCCTGCGAGAGAGAGCCATCCATTACAGATGGACATTCCCTTTGGCCTCTTTGTTATCAAAAACGGGAGGACCATCTCTATCAAGGAGCTGGAGGAAGGAGAGGTCTTTCTCCGTAAAGTCGGAGTAAAGGAGGGAACGACCGCAAGCCCACCCAGAGAACGATTACTGGAATGGCAAAAAGTGGGAGACCCAAGGAGGAACAACGGAGCGAGTGATCCGGAGGAGGATTAACTAATTGCTTAGAGACTGTTATAAATTACTTTTGGTTATATGTTGCTTAAAGTTACCCAAAGTTTCGGACTATTAAAGAAAGTTTGAACTCCCAAGCGTGGGCTCTCCCAGTTTGTTACAGGCCAGGGGGGTAGGCCCTTAGTAGAGAAGAGAAAATGAAGATAGCAGAGATACTGTGGGACACTGTGAAGTGACAAACATAAAACAAAGCTAAAAATTTTACTTACGGTAAAGCTGAGATGGAGACAGAGTTACAGAGTATCGAAGGAGGTGGAACGCAGACAGGCAAGATGGTGTCGGTGGAGGGCAGGGGTGCCATGGCGTGAGGCGCAGGAGGATGTAGATCCAGTGGCGGGAAGAATAAGCGGGAAAGCGACAGTCTTCGCGGGCATACGGGCGCCGACTGTCGTCGACCGGATGTGCGTCACCGGAAATAGACAGACGGACATCTTGGAGGGGGCAAGATGGCGGCCCCAGATGACGTCAGCAGAGGCGCCGTAACTCCATCAGTCTCGCGAGACTAGACGAAGCGCACCAAAAGGGAGGAAGAAAGGCGCCGGTTACAGCGGATTTGGACAAGGGCAGTTACGGGAGAATTCTAGCTATGGGGGAGGCGAAAGGAGGAGATGGGGGGCCGGTTAGAGGAAATGGCAATAGGAAAAGAGGAGGGGAGAAGAGGGAGAGGAGGGGGGAAGAGGGAGCGGAGGGGGGAAGAGGGATAGGAGGAGGGGCGTGGGGGGTTCTGGAAGAGATCTACAAGAGGAGCTGAGGCAGAGGTAGGGAGGAGAGCGGAAGACAGGGAGTGGAGAGGGCAGAAAAGGAAAGAGAGGACGGCCCTACTGGCCCAAAAGGTGACACTGAGGGCTGGAGCGTAGCGGCCAAGGAACAAGGCAATTAGCTATGTTCACAAGAGGCCTCTGAACAGGCCTGAGGGGGGGCCCGAAATCAGTTTGGATGGTGTCACCAGGGGAATAGGGGAAGGGAAAGAGGGGAGGCTTAAGAGTGGGGGAAAGGAAGAAAGGAGCTGGGTGGGCTTCGCTGGTTAGGAGTAGGATAGGAGGGTTTGCTGTGGTAGGAGAGGGGAGAGGTTATGTTTGGGAGATAGAGAAGTTAGGTTTGACTAGAGGTTTGCAGTTATAGCCTATAGCATAGTTATCAGGGTCGTACAAAGGACCCCCCGCAGGAAAGGAGAGTGGGGGGGAGGGTCGGGTGACCTAGCATGGATGTTTTGTTTTGAAAGTTCATATGAAAGGAGGAAGGGGGATGGGGGTTTGGGTCCATTCCCGCTATCGGCATGGGTCTACACATGAGCACCAGAGGGCTCACGCCCGGGTGGCTCATGCAAGTCCCCACTGGGCCAGCGGACAAGGGCCTCAGAAGCCGGAGGAAGATCATCCAGGACTGTGCCCAGGCTGGACGCCCAGGAGTGGCAAATAAGGTGGCAGACGGTGCTAGCCTCTGGTCGGTCACCGGTTGTTCATTAAATGTGTTTATTCGTCAGTGTCTCAATGTTTCCCTTTTGTGTACCCCATTGTTTCTTTCCCATGCAGACGGAGAGCACGAGGTGGGAGTGGACCGGCTCGGCTGAGAGGTCCTCTCATGTGATAGCCCTAAATGATCAGGTAGCTCGTGGACAAGCGCGGTTATTAATCTTCACAAATGTGTAAGGACTTTGTAATATTATCCCACAATGTGAAGGGTTTTAACAGCCCCCAGAAGCGGTGGGTGGCCTTAACTGACTATAAACGATCTGACCCAGATATTATTCTGATACAGGAGACACATTTCTCCAAGTCCAGTTCCCCTAAATATATTGATAGTAGATACAGGATGTGGTTCTCAGCCTCAGCAAGTAACAAGAAGAAAGGAGTGGCTATCCTCATCCATAACAGAATACCGCTGAATGTTACCTTATTAAAAAAAAGACAAAAACGGTTGGTTCTTAATTGTGGTTGGGGACATTCAGGGCCAAAGTATCACGCTAGCAAATTTTTATGCTCCTAGTGAGCAAGCGGAAGTCTTCCTGGACAAATTTTTCTCAATCCTAGGCAAGTTGGCTCAGGGCTGTGTAGTGGTAGGAGGAGACTTTAACCAAACGTTAGACCCAACACTCAACAGATGTACGCCAGGGGGCAACTTAAGACCAAAAGTGCGTTCATCATGGTCCAAGGGGCTGAGGGCCAGCAACCTTGTAGATATTTGGAGGGAACAACACCAAGGGGAAAGGGGGTACACCTTCTAATCACATCCACACGACAGATACAGCAGGATAGATTACCTCTTTGTGTCTTATAAAATGGTTTCTCAGATCTCCCACAAGGGAATCCATGATATTTCATGGTCGGATCATGCACCTATTGAGCTGCGATGCACTGATTTCAGGCTGGACAGGCCAGGAGCGACCTGGAAACTCAATGAGTTATTTATAAAAATCCCCGAGATTGAACAGAGGGTAGGGGATAGAATCAGGGAACATTTTCATGAGAATGCCGGCAGTGTCACTTCACAGTCCACCATATTCCCATACCATAAGGTGACACTGAGAGGTGAGCTCATAGGGATTGTGAGCAGACATAAAAGGGAGAAGGACAATAAGGTTAAAATCCTACAATCAGAATTGGCCGTCTGTAGAGGGAGAAAGGGGGTGGTCCGGTATTAAAGGGGTTGCACCCCATTTGGCCACCCCTGACCGCACCAGAGAGACAAGGGGTTAACTGGACTGAGGTCCAGAAATGTGATTTAACCCTTGTTATGACCTGTAAATGTATTTTCCCCTGTTCCCCTGTTCCATTGTAATGTCTGTGTTAATCAGTGTCTGCATCACACACTAGAATCCATCCGGGAGCACAAGGGTTAATAGTTCTTTAATGATTATAGCTCTTTGTATAGTTTTCCCGCCTTTTCAGGCACCATTTTGCAGGTTCCCATAAGCCGCCATTAGGGCTTCGTGCTTTTTAATGGTGAATCTTGCTGTGAAGTCCGTTTCCTGAGAAGACCAGCAGATGGCGTCCGAGAGGGAGAGCGGCGGTTTCCCATTGAAAGTCTATGGGCTCATTGACTTCAATGGAGAAACCCTCGAAAGAGCTTTTCAGGAATGAGTTGGCTGCCTTCCAAACCGCTTAACCGCAAAGTGGATACAATGTCCTTTAAAAGAGTTAAAATCACTTGAGTTAAGTTCAACGTTAATTGGCGTGGGAATAAACTGTTCTGGGGGCCCTAGAAATAAAATTCTTTTTGCCCCTACTGCTGCGGCCAAGTTTATTCGAGCATTTGCCCGTTCTTGGCCGCAGCAGTAGCCTGGCGCGCGCCCGAGAGTGACGGGCGCGCGCCGAAGCAGCGGAAGAGCGCCCTCCGATCGGGGCGCTCTCCCTACCGCTGCCGGGTCTGCCGGGTCCCCCGGAACCCCCTGCCGCTGTCCCGCGATCGCGGGACACCAGGGCTCCCTCGGGGAGCCCCTGGACGCGCGTGCAGGGGGCGCACGCTCCCGAAGACGCGTGACCGCGCGTCTATGACGCGCGGCACGCCGAGGGGCGGCCACTAGCAAGCCGGGAAATCTCCCGGCTTGCGGATCTGGCCGCAGTGTGATTAAGTGTGTCGGTAGTGTAGTTCCTAGGCTTCCCCCCACTCGACCACAACCGGGTCCCCGAATCCTGGACCCCCGATAAGGGTCGAACCAGATAGAGCGGGTCGCACCATAGGCTTTGCCGGCGGCGGCAGAAACGGCTCAGAAAAATGACTGAGTGTGAAATGCTGAATTTTAGGAATCCATATCTCCGGTTCCGGAGGGACCACAGGATCAAGGTTTGGGGTATCTGTAGTCACTGCTCCGGCATCACTGCAGAACCATCCTTGACCCTCTTGGACCAACCCGACGGAGTATGGACCCCCTTGAAAGTTCGGGATTTTTTCACATTGATTCTAATGTGGGAAAAGCCGCATGGTGAAAAAATGACTAAGTGTAAAATGTTGAAATGTGTAAGTCCATATCTCCGGTTCTGGAATGCCCAGAGGGATGGGATTTGGGTGACATGTAGCCAAGGTTCTGGCTTTAATGCATGCCCATTCCCAGCCCCCTCAGACCAACCAGCCGGAGTATGGACGACTGTAAAGATTTGTTCATTTTCTCATAGACTTCAATGGCGGCGGTTCCCCATTGAAAGTCTATGGTAGGAAACCCCATTGACTACAACGGCGGAGTTGCTCCATTGAAACCCATGGCGGCGGAGCCCGTTGTTTTCAATGGGGATTTAGTGAAAAGCTGAGATTTCTTTTAGCGGAGATTTTTGTATTAAAATGAAAAATGATTTAATGTGCATTTGTGTAACTCCGGCTCCATAGGTCGTAGCAAGTCGCTTTTTGGATCATATGGTGTCCCAGTTCTGGCAATGAGAACTGGGAAGTTTGGACCTGCTGGACCCAACGGAACCGGATATGTTAATACGTTTATGTTTTATGCTTAATACTGTATTCTAAGGTATGGACAAAGACTTAGAGGAAATTCCTTTGTCCACCAAGATAGCAGATGGCCCCAAGAGGCGCCCTAATGTCTAGGATTTGAGTGCTGTTCAAAGGGTCTTGTCACCCTCCCTGTTTACCTAAGGGCGGAGGAAGCTCAAACCAGAGCAGTTTTTAAGTGTTCCATTTAACACCTTCCAACAAAGGTTTTCCTGCCAGAAAGCCAAATGGGTAGACTGTCTGGTATTCCCTTTGCAAATGTGGGGCTTCAGAAATGAGACCCCAGAGTTCTACTGCGCATGTGCCAACTAGCAGGGGGGCATGGGTCAGAATGCTTTCCCACGTTAGTGAGTGGTTGGAGGTAATTGAAAACCAATCCCCTGTACTTAAGGTTAAGAATAGAGGGGCAAAAGATATATAAACTGCTGTTCCCTATATTCCCTTGTTGTTCATGCAAAGATCTTCATGGTTCTTCATGTTGTTCATGTTTTGCAAGTTCTTCAAGTGTTCAGTCTGTTCTATGCCATCTTGTTTGCTGAGAGAAACGCTATGCACTGTCTTCCTGCCAGAGGTCTTTTCATGCTTTAGGTGTCTTGATGACTATGAAGAGTGCTGTATGAACTGCCAGTCCAGCTGTGACTGCTTCATCATTTCCATTTTACGTAAGTGTCTATATTTTGCCTGTTATTTGTACATATCTGTTGTGTTCACCTTTATCAAGGAATAAATTACATTTTATCATATCTAAGTCTCGTCCCAGTTCAAACCCAGGTATATATATATTTATATATAGTTTTGGTGTAAATTACAACCTGTCACAAGCTACCGTCACACCGTCCTTTCCGCCCTTCATAAAAATAACAAGCAAGCACAGACTCTGAAGGTTTGGCTTGATACGAAAACAAAGCTAAATTTACTGTTAGCCTCCTGAGCTGGGAAGGAGATGTCCTGGTCCAAGCGGAAGTTTTATGAAAAAGCGAACAAGCCAGATACCCTGCTTGCCAATAAACTTAGGGATAAAGCTCATCATTTCCACATCCAGACAATTCGGACAAATAAAGGTGACCTCAGTTCAGACCCCAAACAAATTGTGGAAGAATTTAAAGCCTACTACGAGACCCTTTATGATGGGGCGAAGGTCTCCCAGAGCGGGACCACTCGTGCACAGCTAAAAACATTCCTGAAGGGAGCAAAATTACCTAGATTAAGCAGAGAGGAAAGGAAAGCGCTGCAGGAAGACTTCACATGTGAGGAGCTGTTGGAGGTAATGAAGACACTGGAGCCATCCAAAGCCCTGGGCCCGGTGGCTTCTCCAACCTATATTATAAAAAATTTCGGAAATTACTAGCTCCTCATTTACTAAATCGATTCAATTCCTTCTTAGCGGGTGCCCCCATCCCTGGCCAGATGCTTCAGGCGTCTATCTCAGTGATACATAAACAAGGGAAGGACCAAGCAGATTGCAAAAGTTATAGACCTATATCGTTGATTAATTCGGATACTAAAATCTTCTCCAAATTGTTGGCTAACCGTCTCAACAAGGTTATGCCAAAGCTGGTCCACCCTGATCAGGTAGGGTTCATATGCGGGAGGCAGGCGGCAGACAAAATCAGATGGATAATAGATTTAATCGATTTGGCACAGAGGAAAAATATTCCGTCTATGGCACTAAGTCTGGATGCCGAGAAAGCGTTTGATCGGATTGATTGGCCCTACCTGAGAGAGACGCTTGGGGAGTTTGGTATAAGGGGGAGAATGTTGGGCGCAATTCTGGCTCTTTATCAGGGACCGACGGCGAAGGTTAGGCACAAGGGCTTCCCGTCGGAGGAATTTCAGATAAAGAGTGGCACCAGACAGGGATGTCCCCTGTCCCCTCTTATATTCGAATTGTGAATTGAGCCCTTGGCGGCGCATAATCGCCTCAGCCCAGACATTACAGGGATACAAATCCAGGAACAATCACATAAGCTGGCCCGGTATGCAGATGATGTTATTTTAACATTATCAAAGCCCCTTACCTCTCTGCCGAATGTTTTTAGCCTGTTAAGGGAATTTAATAAGATCTCTGGTTTCAAAATCAACCAGACAAAGTCAGAAGCCCTAAACATAAACCTGCCAAAGGTCACAGAAAAATTAATCGATGTAAATTTCAATTTCAAATGGCAAGCCTCCTACATTAAATACCTAGGGGTTAACATTACAAAAGAATATAGCGCCCTATACAAAGCAAATTACACCAGACTAATAAGGACCCTGAAGGAGGATCTCAGGAGATGGTCAGGCTATGGAATTTCCTGGATCGGCAGGATCCAGAGCCTAAAAATGAATCTTTTACCCAGAATCTTGTACCTTTTCCAGACCCTCCCGGTACAAGTGGCCAAGGATGACATCCTCCGTCTGCAGTCCTCTATGGTGAAGTTTGTCTGGGGTAACAAAAAGCCACGCATTAAAACTAGCACGCTAATTAGACCAACTATGAGGAGGGTTGGTGGTACCTTGCTTGTTGTCGTATTTCAGAGCGGCCCAATTATCCCAAATTACCCAATGGCACATGCACACAAGCCTTAGAAGGTGGGTTGAAATAGAAAAATAGTGCTGTGCCCCTGTAGAATTACAGGACTTAATATGGCTGCCAAAACAGGTATTTAAGACCTTGTGTGAACCGCTCTCCGTGCTGGGCAGCTAGTTGGCAGTTTTGGAAGCTACCAGGTATAGGCCCTCACGACGCGGCACTCCTTAATGACCCCGTTTGTGGGATCCCTGATTTCGCTCCAGGCCTGCTGAGCAAGGATCTTGCAATTTGGAAACTGAAGGGACTCACGAGGCTCTTACATCTGGAGGGTAGGAAATCAATAAAATCCTTTGAGCAAATTAAATCAGAAAAAGAGATGCCAAACTCTGAATTTTTTAGATACATCCAGCTGCGAGCGTTTTACACAAAAATTCCAAAACGCCCCGGGCGAACAAATTTTGAGCAGCTCTGTTCAAGAGGGACTGACACCAAGGGACTTCCTTCTAGGATCTACAGAGAGGTGGTCTGTCCTGCAAAAGACGTTGACATTAAACTCAGTTATAGGACTAAGTGGGAGATGGACTTAGTTGAGACACTAGAGGACAAAGACTGGGACACAATAGTACTGGCAGCGGCAAAAAGCTCTATGGTACCTCACCTCGATGAGATTGGCAAAGTTTGTCAAGGATTACCCCCCATTGTGCCCGAAACAATGCTTGGAACATGCAGACTTTTTGCATATGCTGTGGAGTTGCGCCAAGGTGGCCCCAATATGGGAGGACATCAGAAATTGGCTACAGAGAATTATCGGGCTTGCGGTCCCCTTGGACCCCTGGTTGTTCCTGTTAGGCAGATGCACCCAGGGGCTTAGTAGATCGGAGCACAAATTAATTGCACATTTTGCAACAGCCCAGAGGTGCGAAATCGCAGCATTGTGGAAGCAACCAGTGTTACCCATGATCCCGAAAATTAGGAATAGAATCTGGTACGTTTGCCGAATGGAGCAGTTGACGAGTCTGGTCGACGACACCGGCGCAAACTTTCTAAAGGTCTGGTCGCTGTGGTTGGCCCAGTATAATAACCCTGGGGGGGATGCCGCCAATATACTGCTCTGAGCTGGAAACGCATTCTCCTCTGATGTGCCGGTACAGACTATAGGTAGGAGGGAACAGGTAGGGCTGACCGGGTCTAGCAACTATCCGATAGAGAGTCAAGGGTCAAGGGCCTAATGCTGGGGGCTTCACCAAGAGAGTGCGAGCTACATAGAGGACAAGGAGTTTGGTGCTCTCCATGCGGCTTCCCCCACCCTCCCTACCCCCCCACTGTCGTTGTCTGTAGTTTTGTCTGTCAGTTGGTCTCCCCTGTGAGTTGTGTTGGTCCACTTTGATGAAAAAGGAGGGGGTGTGGATACAGAAATGTAAGACAATATGTTGTTAGACTCTTTTATGCCTGTACCATACACCAAATAAAAAAATTTTGTTGAAAAAAAAAAGAATTCAAAGAGGGTGTACTTTCTTTTTCACACAACTGTATGTATGTGTGTGTGTGAGTATGTATGCATAAGTGTATGTGTATATGTATGTGTGTATGTATG
Source organism: Ascaphus truei (assembly GCA_036426205.1). Classification (NCBI taxonomy): domain Eukaryota; kingdom Metazoa; phylum Chordata; class Amphibia; order Anura; family Ascaphidae; genus Ascaphus; species Ascaphus truei. The sequence continues at coordinate 169,884 of WSYH01000539.1, read as the reverse complement.
CATATGGGTGTGTATTCCTGTATGTCTCTGAGTGCATACACGTCCAGTACAGTATGTGTGTATGTTTGTGCCAGGAAATACATATGTATCCATAAGAACATGCCCTATGATAACGTGTTTGCGGGCACTGTGTTTGCGGGCACTGTGTTTGCCCTGCGGTCCTTCACCCCTGACACTGAATGCATCTCTCCCATCTCAGCAGTGTGAGCCAGGCGGATCATGCTTTTCAATGCATTGGGGCTCAGAGTTAAACACAGCCTAATTCCTGACACACTCTACAATCAAACAGGTGCTGCAGGATTGTGCGCTGGTTCCTCACCCACACGGCTTCTCCTTTCATGGGCTTTGCTCTTAGACGCCAAAACACAGAAGCATAACGCTGGTTAGAGTAGGATAGGAGGTGGGTTGCTGTGGTGGTAGAAGAGGGAGAGGGAGAGGGAGAGTTTATGTGTGGGATAGAGAAGTTAGTTGACTGAGGTTTAGCAGTTTATAGCCGTATAGCATATTATCAGGGTCAGTACGAAAAACGACCCACCCGCAGGAAAGGAGGTGGGGGGGGTGGGGGGGAGGGTCGGGTGAAACCCTAGCATGGATGTTTTGTTTATATGAACAGTTCATATGAAAAGGAGAAGGGGGGAGGGGTTGGGGCATTCGCTGGGGGGGTGTTTGGGTCACATTCCCGCTATCGGCATGGGTCTCAATGGACAGAGCTTACTCAGGAGGCTGGGCTCATTGTGCACCTGTGTGTGGCTCGCAACGTCACCACTGGGCAGCGGACAAGGGACCACCCCTCTCAAGGAAGCCGGAGGAGGAAGGGAAGATCATCCAGGACTGTGCCCAGGATGGCGCCAGGGAGTGGCAAAATAAGGGGTGGCAGACGGTGCTAGCCTCTGGTCGCGTCACCGGTTGTTCATTTAACTGTGTTTTATTCGTCAGTGGCTCAATGTTTCCCTTTTGTGTACCCCATTGTTTCTTCCCATGCAGGAACGGAAGCACGGACGGTGGGAGTGGACGGCCGAGGAGAGTCCTCTCATGTGTGATAGCCCTAAATGATCAAGTGGTAAGCTCGTGGACAAGCAGCGGGTATTAATCTTCACCAAATGTGTAAAGGGACTTGTAATATTATCCACAATGTGAAGGTTTTTTTTGTGTTGAGGTTTTTTTTTAAAGCACCAGAAGAGGGGGTTGCGCGGTGGTGGGTGGCATTTCTTTTTCCTTAACTGACTATAAAACGCATCTGACCCAGAATTATTCGTGATACAGGAGACACATTCTCCAAGTCCGGTTCCTCCTAAATATATTGTAGTAGAACAGGATGTGCGTTCTACGCCTCAGCAAGTAACAGAAGAGAAGATGGATGTGGCTTTACCATCCATAAAGAATTACCGTGCGAATGTTACCTGTACTAAAAAAAAGACAAAATTATGGTTGGTTCTAATTGTAGGTGGGGGGCATTCAGGGCACAAAAGTATCACCGTAGCAAATTTTTTATGCTCCTAGTGAGCAAGCGGAAGTCTTCCTGGACACATTTTTCTCAGATTAGGGCAAGTTGCCAGGGCTGGTAGTGGTAAGGAGGGACTTTATTAACACAAACGTTAGACCCAAAAAAATCAACAGATGTACGCCAGGGGGCAATCTGTAAGACCACCAAAAGTGAGTTCATATGGTCCAAGGGGCTGAGGGCCAGCAATGTAGATATTTGGAGGGAACAACACCAGGGCAGGGAGGAAGGGAAATGCATGGTTGGGGTCGGAGGGTAACACTTCTACCAATCCCCGACAGGGTACAAGATACAGCAGGAGTAGAGATACCTCTTTGTGTCTATAAATAAAATGTTTTCAGATCTCCCAAAAGGGAATAATCCATGAACCGATATTTCATGGTCGGAGTATGCACCTATTGAGCTGCCGATTGCAACTGATTTCAGGCTGGGACAGGCAGGAGCGACCTGGAAATCAATGGTTATTATAATAAATGGCACCAAGTGAGGTGTAGGGGATAGGATAGAGCAAGAGGGTGGTGGATAGAATCAGGGAGGGAACATTTCATGGAAGTGCCTGGCCAGTGTCACTTCACAGTCCCACATATTCCCAATACACATTAAGGTGACATGAGAGGAGGTGAGCTCATAGGGAAGTGAGCAGAAGTACCTAAAGGAAAGGACAAGGAGGAGAGAGAGAAGGACAATAAGGTTAAAAATCCTTCTTACATCAGAATTGGCCCGTCGCTGTAGAGGGAAGAAAGGGGGTGGTCCGGTTAATATTTATATCCGGTATATATTAAGGGTTGCACCCCCAATTTGGCCACCCCTGACACAGCACACGAGAGGAGCGACAAGGGGTTAAACTGGACTGAGTCCAGAAATGTGATTTTAACCTCTTGTTCATGACCTTTTTTGAAATGTATTTTCCCCTGTTCCCTGATGCATTGTAATGTCTGTGTAATCAGTGTCTGACACTCACACACTGAATCCATCGGGAGCACAAGGGTTATAGTCTTTAATGAGTATAGACTCTTTGGGGTTAGGTTTCCGCGCCTTTCAGGCACATTTTTGCAGGTTCCCATAAGGCCGCCATAGGGCCTTCGTGGATTTTTAAGGTGAATCTTGCTGTGAAGTGTTGTCCGGAGGAAGACCAGCCAGATGCGCGAGGAGTTCCGGAGGAGAGGGAGAGCGGCGGTTTACCCATTGAAAGTCTTATGGGCTCATTGACTTCCATGGAAGAAACCTCGAAAGAGCTTTTAGGAGATGAGTGCTGCCTTCCAAACCGCTTAACCGCCCAAAGTGGATACAATGTCCAAAGGTTATTATTAAAAGAGTTGTTTAAAATCACTTGAGTTAAGTCAACGTTAATTGCGTGGCCGTTGGGAATAACACTGTTCTGGGTGGCCCTAGCAAATTAAACATTCTTTTTGCCCCTACTGACTGCGGCACACGTTTTTCGAGCATTTGCCCGTTCTGGGCCGCCAGCAGTAGCAGCCGTGAGCATTAGTCTGGGACGCGAACCCGAGAGTGAAGGATGGAGGCGCGCAGACCGACAGCAGCGGAAGAGCGCCCGCCGATCGGGGCGCTCTCCTACCGCTGCCGGGGTCCTGCAGTGTGTCCCGGAACACCTGGCCGGTTCACGCAAAAAAAAGAAACGGAAGTGGGATTCAGGGAGGAGGGGGAAACGGCGAAAAGGGCTCCCTCGGGGACCAGGACGCGCGTCAGCGAAGAAGAGGAGTCCTCAAGAGCTGTGACCCGTGACGCAGTCTATGAGGCACTCCGGGCGCGGCACGTCCTGAGGGGCGCCACAGCAAGACGGGAAATCTCCCGGACTTTGCGATCGTCGCCGTCAGTGATAGGTGTGGTATTAGTGCATATAGGTGGTTCCTAGGCTTCCATGGCTCCGAGTATTTTCTAGCGCTGTATCTCCTCCATTTTCCCTCGTTTGCCCACGACCACAAACCGGGTCCCCGAATCCTGGACCCCCGATAAGGTCGAGTCGAACCAGATTAGAGCGCGTCGCAAAAGGCTTTGCCGGCGGGGCAGACAGAAGAAAGAACGGCTCTCAGAAATGAAAAGATGATTCTGATGGTGTGAAATGCTGAATTTTAGGAATCCATATCTCCGGTTCCAGGAGGGACCACAGGATCAAGGTTTGGGGATCTGTAGTCACTGCTCCGGCATCACTGCAGAACCATCCTTGACCCTCTTGGACCAACACGACGGAGTATGGACCCCCTTGAAAGTCGGATTTTTTTCACATTGATTCTATGGGGGAAAAGCCGCAGGTGAAAAAAAGACTAAGTGTAAAATGTTGAATGTGTAAGTCCATCTCCGGTTCTGGAAATGCCCAGAGGGATGGGATTTGGGTGACATGTAGCCAAGGTTCTGGCGATTTCTTTATGGCTATGCCCTTCCCAGCCCACTCAGGACCAACCAGCCGGAGAGTATGGAGTGTATAACGATTTGTTCATTTTCTCATGATTCAATGAGGCGCTGTGGAATGTCACCGTGTTCATTCTTGCTTCAGGTTAGTAGCTTGATTGAAGTCTATTGAGTAGGTTGGGGGTGATCCATTGAAACCCCATGGCGGCGGGAGCCCGTTGTTTTCAAGGGGATTTAGTGAAAAGCGGGTGAGATTTCTTTTAGCGGAGATTTTTGTAGTAATATGAAATAATGAAAAATGATTTAAGTATGTGCATTTGTGTAACTCCGGCTCCATAGGTCGTAGCAAGTCGCTTTTTGGATCATATGTTATGTTGCTTTTGTCCAGTTCTGGCAATGAGAATGAGTTGGAAGTTTGGACCTGCTGGACCAACGGAAACGGGATAGTTAATACGTTTATGTTTTATGCTTAATTACGTTATTCTAAGGTAGGACAAGAATTAAGGAGGGGAATTCCTTTGTCCACCAAGATAGCAGATGGCCCAAGAGCGTACCCTAATGTCTAGGATTTGAGTGCTGTTCAAAGGGTCTTGTCACCCTCCCTGTTTAACCTAAGGGGGAGAGGAGGAAGCTCAAACCAGAGCAGTTTTGTTAAGTGTTTCATTAACACCTTTCCAACAAAAGGTTTTCCTGCCAGAAAGCCAAATGGGTAGACTGTCTGGTTTCCCCTTTGCAAATGTGGGGCTCAGAAATGAGACCACAGAAGTTCTACTGACGCATGTGCAACTAGCAGGGGGCATGGGTGAGCGGGTCAGAATGGCTTTCCCACGTTAGGAGTGGTTGGAGGTAATTGAAAAACCAATCCCTGTACTTAAGGTTAAGAATAGAGGGGCAAAAAAGATATAATAAACTGCGGTTCCCTATATTCCCTGTTGTTCATGCAAAAGATCTTCATGGTTCTTCATGTGTTCATGTTTTGCAAGTTCTTCAAGTGTTCAGTCTGTTCTATGCCATCTTGTTTGCTGAGGAGAGAAACGCTATGCACTGTCTTCCTGCCAGAGGTCTTTTCATGCTTAGGGTCTTGAGAACTATGAAGAGTGCTGTATGAACTGCCCAGTCAGCTGTGACTGCTTATCATTTCCATTTTACGTAAGTGTCTATATTTGTGTATTTATGTGACATATCTGTTGTGTGTTCACCTTTATCAAGGAATATAAAATTACATTTTATCAATCTAAGTCTCGTCCCAGTTCAAAACCCAGGTATATATATATTATATTAGTTTGGTGTGTAAATTACAACCTGTCACAAGCTACCGTCACACCGTCCTTTCCGCCCTTCATAAAAATAACAAGCAAGCACGACTTGAAGGTTTGGCCTGATACGAAAACAAAGCTAAATTACTGTTAGCCTCTGAGCTGGGAAGGAGATGTCCTGGTCCAAGCGGAAGTTTTATGAAAAAGCGAAAAAGCCAGATACCGCTTGCCAATAAACTTAGGGGATATAAAGCTCATCATTTCACACATCCAGACAATCGGAAAAAATAAAGGGTGACTCTCAGTTCAGACCCCAAACAAATTGTGGAAGAATTTAAAAGCCTACTACGAGACCCTTTATGATGGGGCGAAGGTCTTCTCCCAGAGCGGGACCACTCGGTGACCACAGCTAAAAACATCCTGAGGGAGCAAAATTACCTAGATTAAGCAGAGAGGGAGGAAAGGAAAAGCGCTGCAGGGGGAAGATTCACATGTAGGAGCTGTTTGGAGGTAATGAAGACACTGGAGCATCCAAAGCCCTGGGCCCGGTGGCTCTCCAACCTAATATAAAAAATTTCGGAAATTACTAGCTCCTCATTTACTAAATCGATTCAATTCCTCTTAGCGGGGTGCCCCATCCCTGGCCAGATGCTTCGGAGTCATCTCAGTGATACATAAACAAGGGAAGGACCAAGCAGATTGCAAAAGTTATAGACCTATATCGTTGATTAATTCGGATACTAAACTAAAATCTTCCCAAATTGTGGCACCGTTCTCAACAAGGTTATGCCAAAGCTGGTCCACCATGATCAGGTAGGGTATATGCGGGGAGGCAGGCGGCAGAGAGACAAAATCAGATGGATAATTAGATTTAATCGATTTGGCACAGAGGAAAAATATTCCGTCTATGGCAAAGTCTGGAGCCGAGGAAAAAGCGTTTGATCGGATATTGATTGGCCCACCTAGAGAAGAGACTGGGGAGTTTGGTATAAGGGGGAGAATGTTGGGCGCAATTCTGGCTCTTATCAGGGGACCGACGGCGAAGGTTAGGCACCAAGGGCTTCCGTCGGAGGAATTCAGATAAAGAGTGGCACCAGACAGGGATGGTCCCCTGTCCCCCTTATATTCGAATTGTGAATAGTGAGCCCTTGGGCGGCGCATAATCGCCTCAGGCCCAGACATTACAGGGATACAAATCCAGGAAGGAACAATCAAAGCCTGGCCGGATCAGGTATGCAGATGATGTTATTTTAACATTATCAACAGCCCCTTACCTCTCTGCCGAAATGTTTTTAGCCTGTTAAGGGAATTTAATAAGATCTCTGGTTTCAAAATCAACCAGACAAGTCAGAAGCCCTAAAATAAACTGCCAAAGGTCTTCACGAAAAATTAATTCGATTGTGAAATTTCAATTTCAAATGGCAAGCCTCCTACATTAAATACACTAGGGTTAACATTACAAAAGAATATAGCGCCCTATACAAAGCAAATTACACCAGACTAATAAGGACCTGAAGGAGGATCTCAGGAGATGGTCAGGCTATGGAATTCCTGGATCGGCGGCAGGATCCAGAGCCTAAAAATGAATCTTTACCCAGAATCTTGTACCTTTTCCAGACCCTCCCGGTACAAGTGGCCAAGGATGACATCCTCCGTCTGCAGTCCTCTATGGGGAAGTTTGTCTGGGGTACAAAAAAGCCACGCATTTATTAAAACGCACGCTAATTGACCAAACTCTGAGGAGGGTTGGTGTACCCGCTTGTTTGTCGTATTTCAGAGCGGCCCATTATCCCAAATTACCCAATGGCATGCACCAAGCTTAAGTGCTTGAAAGAAGACGTATGTAATTAGGTTATGTGAAATGAAAAATAGTGTGTGCCTGTGAATTACAGGCTAAAGGCTGCCAAAACAGTATTTAAGACCTTGTGTGAACCGCTCTCCGTGGGCTGGGCAGCTAGTTGGCAGTTTTGGAAGCTACCAGGTTATAGGCCCTCACGACGCGGCACTCCTTAATGACCCGTTTGTGGGATCACTGATTTCGCTCCAGGCCTGCTGAGCAAGGATCTGCCAATTTGGAAACTGAAGGGACTCACGAGGGCTCTTACATCTGGAGGGTAGGAAATCAATATAAAATCCTTTGAGGCAAAATTAAATCAGAAAAAGAGATGCCAAACTCTGAATTTTTTAGATACATCAGCTGCGAGCGTTTTACACAAAAATTCCAAAACGCCCCGGGCGAAACAAATTTTGAGCAGCTCTGTTCAAGAGGGACTGACACACGGACTTTTCTAGGTCTACAGAGAGTGTGGTCTGTCCTGCAAAAGACGTTGACATTATAACTAGTATAGGACTAAGTGGGAGATGGACTTAGTTGAGACAATAGAGGACAAAGACTGGGACACAATAGTACTGGCAGCGGCCAAAAAAGCTTCTATGGTACCTCACCTCGATGAGATTGGCAAAGTTTGTCAAGGATTACCCCCACATTGTGCCCGAAACAATGCTTGGAACATGCAGACTTTTTGCATATGCTGTGGAGTTGCGCCAAGGTGGCCCCAATATGGGAGGACATCAGAAATTGGCACAGAGAATTATCGGGCTTGCGGTCCCTTGGACCCCTGGTTGTTCCTGTTAGGGCAGATGCACCCAGGGGAGCGTATAGATCGGAGCACAAATTAATTGCACATTTTGCAACAGCCCAGAGGTGCGAAATCGCAGCATTGTGGAAGAACCAGTGTTACCCATGATCCCGAAATTAGGATAGAATCTGGTACGTTTGCGAATGGAGCAGTTGACGAGTCTGGTCGACGACACCGGCGCCAACTTTCTAAAGGTCTGGTCGCTGTGGTTGGCCAGTATAATAACCCTGGGGGGGATTGCCGCCAATATACTGCTCTGAGCTGGAAACGCATTTCCTCTGATGTGCCGGTACAGACTATAGGTAGGAGGGAACAGGTAGGGTGACCGGGGGGGTCTAGCACTATCCGATAGAGAGTCAAGGGGTCAAGGGCCTCCTTCCTCCTAATGCTGGGGGCTTCACCAAGAGAGTGCGAGCTACATAGAGGACAAGGAGTTGGTGCTCTCCATGCGGCTCCCCACCCTCCCTACCCCCCCACTGTCGTTTGTCTGTGTTTTGTCTGTCAGTTGGTCCCCCTGTGAGTTGTTGTTGGTCCACTTGATGAAAAAGGAGGGTGGGTTGTGGATACAGAAATGTAAGACAATATGTGTTGTTAGACTCTTTTATGCCTGTACCATACCCCATAAAAAATTTTTGTTTGAAAAAAAAAAAGAATTCAAGAGGGTGTTGTATTTCTTTTTTCACAACAACTGTATGTTATGTGTGTGTGTGTGTGTGTAGTATATATATATATATATATATTATATATATATATATATATATTATATATATATATATATATATATATATATATATATATATAAACAGATGGCACACACATATGTGGTAAAAAGGTGCTTGTCCCATACAAATAATGTATAGATAGGTTCCTTACCGAGTAGATCCAGGATCCCAAGATCACGAGGCAAGAAGGAGACAGCACACTCAAAGGTACAAAAACAGCGTGTATTCAGTAGAAAAACCGGCACATAAACCCGACGTTTCGGTCCTTGACACAGGACCTTTCTCAAGGGAGTGCTAATACATAGTGATACCTGACAAACATATATACCCACCACCCATTAACAAACAGATCCCTGATAGGCTAGACCATGATGTAAAACAGCTGTGAGCACTAGCTAATCAATTATGACACCAGCACTGAACGACAGTGGTCTCAGATGGCGTCTCACGTATCATGCTGATCAGTGCTGCCTTAGGTAGCAGTGGCGTGCGTGCGCAATGTACATCGCAACTAAATAAATAAGGGGAATACCTAAAAGGCACGAGCATTCAATGCGTATGTTAGTTTGCACAAAAAGACAACAGAGCATATCTGTGGAACATATCCTAACAATACATAAAGGAAATAGCAGCTGTAGTGACTAACATTCAAATACTGGCGTCAGCACTGGGTAACACCATGTCGGATGGCGTCAAATGTAACCAGGTAACCACCACTGCAAAACAACAATGGCGAGCATGCGCAGCATACGTAACTGCAATGAGATATAGAGAAATATCCTTAAAGACGCAAGCGACCAATGTGCACACAATGCTGGCTCAAATAGGCAACCTAACACATGGGCAAACCATCGCATATCATAACTAATTAAAGTGTCAAAAAGACACAACAGCAACTTCAATCGCAATGTAAATAAAGCAAGCATGATAATGCATGCATGGCTAGCATGAGTTTAAAAAGCATAAATATAGAACAGGTGTCATAACATCAGGTAACCATAGTTAAGGAGGGAAAAATAATAAAGTGAAAAACAGAAAAAAAGGGACGGGAAGGGAAGTGTTACTATGGAGTCCCAAGACACATGAGGAGTGAGTGCATAAAAATGAGACAGAAAGACAGAGGACTGGACACAAAATTAAAGCAGAGGCATACTAATAAAGCATCACTATTAGATACAGTGGACATACTGTAAGATGGATAGGGCAATAGAAAGGAGAATAAGCAACAAAACAGAAAAAAAATAGAAAAAAAAATAGAAAAAAATAGAAAAAAATTACAGACACAACCAACAAAGAGCTAATGTGGGAGAACCACAAAAATGCAAAAAATGCAAATCGTGTAAAAAATGCAGAAAAGATTGCAAAGAAAATATAATGCACCAATACAAAAACAAAAAGTATAAAGCAAAAGCAAAAATGGCATAAAAATAAGGACAATGTGCAAATAATGTCCCAAGTGTCAAATTTAGTTTTTTTATCAAATTAGATGAAACATCCTAGGCGAAAATCTTCATTGAGACCATGTGGTGACATTGTTCTTAGTTCATAAATCATTTTGGCCTCCAGTTGAAGCAGCAACTTATTCCTATCAACCCCACGTGAGGATGTATTGGCTTGTAGGATAGGCATACACTTCATTGTCGATAAACCATGTCTATGTTGCCTGAAGTGTCTTGCCACTGGAAGGTGTTGTAGGTCATCCCCGTTGTCAGTATCCAACAAAGCTTTTCTAATGGTGGACCTATGAACGGCCATCCTTTCCTTAAACATCCGGCTTGTTTTCCCTATATAATAGAGTCCACAGGGACATTTGATGAAATAAACTACAAACTGTGAGACACGGTCTCAATGAAGATTTTCGCCTAGGATGTTTCATCTAATAAGATAAAAAAAACTCAATTTGACACTTGGGACATTATTTATATAGATAGATATAGATATAGATATATGTGTATATACACTGTATATGATGTGGTTGGTGTTGGGGTTTGAGCTTGCTGGTAATGTGTGTGTTGATTCAATTTCTAACTGGCAACAGTTGTTTGGTGGTAGGTGGCCCCTCCTCCCATAGCTCACCCCTCCCCACCTTTTTAACTTGTGAGGTTTTTTCATTTTTCTGTATGGACAGGACCTACTATGGTTGTTCCCCCTCATAAAGAGGTAAAAGGGAAGGTTCACAGTGTAGTGTTAGGACCTGCAATAGTATACCTTGACGTTCGTATGCAAGCTTATGACGCTTTGGCCAAAGTATTTAACTAAATAACCAAGATAATATTATTATTGAATTGTGTAACTTTATACTTATTACCGTATATGTTTTGTTTATTGGATTTACAGTAGCATTGGGCTCCCCTGTCTTTTGAGTTATACAGGTAGGGCAGACATACCTTGCAGAGTTAGAAACTCTCTGTGTTTGTATACTGTTTATTTTTGCTGAGCGGCCATTTAAAAAAATCATGTGTTTTTGTTTTTTTCGCACACGGATTGGTGTAGACTTTGGTCACAGAATCCGTATCATGTGTGGGTCACCATCTTTAGCATTCCCCCAACTCAGAGTGTGGTGTTTGTGGCTTTATCCAGTGCAGTGTAGCTTTTTCTGTCTGGATCTGTAGCCCTTTATTCTGGTCACCTCTGCACGTGTTTCTTCCGTTTCACTCTTGTTGCTTAAGCTGTTACAGGAGCTTGCAAACAAAAGCCCCCAAAAATTCCATAACCATCTCCAGAGCCCCTTTGAAATTTAAGGGACACCTCTCCTCCTACTTCTGACACCATATGTAGGCGATGTGTGCAGAGGTTTTAAACCAGCAGACTGCTTTTCAAAAATTAAGGTAGGCTTTATTTCGCACCAAAGCATAAAACAAACAAAAAAAAGGCTTTTCCTGGCAAACAAAATGCGGCTACGAAAAGAACAGTTTACAATAGTGAATTAAAGTGTATATGCATCTGTAGACATCTGTACACTTTCCTGGCGTACCTATATATCAAGGACACGCACTTGTGGTCTACACGGCTTGGCCATTCTTGCCCAAAGTCCAGGGTTCCTGAGGCCAACAGCATAAAGTCCAATGTTTTCAGTGCCAAAAGTCCCTCTGTATCAAGGGCTTGCAGGTACAGACGGGATTTCATTCTGTCCCTCTATATCAAAGATACGTACATGCGGTCTATGCGCAGACCTGGGGAGAGAGACAAACACCCAGTTGGGCTCATTAGTAGCCCTGCCTTCCTACAGACAGGGATTAACAACTACCTAGCTGACACTCAACAACAGTCAACAGCTTTATCTGTTGGTAAATACAGTAGCATGCCGCTGTTACAGTGTACTATAGGCAATCTCATTAATTCATCTGAACAATTGTAAAGGATCTTACTCCATGATGTTTCAAAGCACTGGGTTTCGAGATCAAAGTGGGTTGATTAAGAAATATTAAGGGGCCTATGCACTAAAGGTTCAAAAAACCTTATTTATTTAAGTAAATAAGTACATTTCTACTTACCACAGCCAATAGGGTGCCCATTGAGTGCTATAGTGGCTTATCATGCCCATTTTATTATATGGGTATGATGTAGATAGTAGATTGATGTATTATGTCAAAGAGACACAATGCACACAGAGAATCCCTTTTATTTAGCGCACTACAGCTCAGAATATTATTATGGTATTATCAATTCTGAAAAAGTATTTGCACGACTGCAGACAATCAGTTTAAAAACAAATGTATTTAACATATATGTATCGAGTAATTTAAAAAAGTGTAAATCCAAGATTCATGGACATAAAAAGTGTGCTAACAAATTAGAACACTCAATAAGTCTATCTATATACCAGATGTATATGCGTAGAACCCTCAGTTGAGATGGTTAGGATTTGAGCACCTATAGTATATATATATATATACAGATGTGACCCAACTAGATTCGTTGAGTGCTGAGGGTGAATTGACTTATATAGGTATCTCCTGAGCAGTGTTAATCGGCCAGAAATTAACTGGTCTCAGTAACGTATGTACATGTAGTGTACCGAATACATAAAGCAGTACAGGTATAGTTCCCTCTAGAATATATATTTTAATATAGACCCCCTAAAATGTAGACGTCTCTACTTATGATAACAGAATGTATAATTTTTTTCTTAGTAGGGGTTTAATATGCCTTCCTAGGTAGATCAATATCTATCCTATTCACAGCATATACAATGAACAGGACATCTAATATCAAAAGACTGTCGTAGTCCTAATCTGTTGAGTGATGGTCACCTGAAAATATTCATGAAAACTGCATATGCATTAAAAATCTAGAGATGATATTTGGGCTATAGTTATATGCTACTGCATACAGAGTAGTGTTGCTTTCCTGTGAGAGGAAAAGTATCTGACCCTAGGATACCAGTGTTTGCTAGTTAGGGATATTGTGTCTTACATAAGTGTTGCTATACACCCTAAATCCAAAAGGGGATTAGAGCAGGGAACTAGAAAATTGTGTCCCTAATTGATATGACCGGATAGCTATTGTAGCGGTCTTTGTGATATCTACTGTATGAGCCCACAGGCACCTTACTAGATGAATTGTGGTTAGTGACGTTAACAACTGAAAACATCCAGGACAAAGATATTAACAGAGTTATCAACCTAACCCAAAGAGTATTAACGGATGACCAATGTAGTTTACTTAGCAAAGGCTTATCCTTTGTACCCATGACTGAATTTGATTTATTTGAAACAGTTAAGGACATGAACCTTTTTGCTAGAAAAATGCTTTTACATAAACATTTTAAATGCAGAGAAAGACACAGAATCATTGGGGGACAATGTCAACCTGCTGGATGAGCAAGATCAAGAACATCTGAACAATCTCATCAACCTTTTGGAGGATGGTGAAAAAAATTCGGGGGATGGTCCACACACTGCGCTGAAACCACCAAGTCGTTTTACTCCGCATCAGGATTCATGCTCCAATGTTTCAACTTTCCTAAACATGGTCACTAGAACAAAAGGCCTTAAAAGAAAACAAAAACATGGAAGAGGTCACAATTAAACCAGCGGACAAGGGGGTAATTTGGTTCTATTGAATACGGATGCTTATGTTGCTGAGAATCGCAAATTATTGGGAGACAAAAAATGCTATAGGGTCCTAGAAAGGGACCCTACTGAGATCTTCCAAAAGGAACTTAGCAAAATGTTGGGAAAAGGAATACAAACCAAGGTCATTACTAAACAAGAACAAGAATTTATATATACATACGTTACAGAGACCAGTTAATTTCTGGCCAATTAACACTGCTCAGGAGATACCGATATAAGTCAATTCACCTTCAGCACTCAGCGACTCTAGTTGGGTCACATCTGTGTATATATATATGCTATAGGTGCTCAAATCCTAACCATCTCAACTGAGGGTTCTGCGCATATACATCTGGTATATAAAAGGGATTCTCTGTGTGCATTGTGTCTCTTTGACAGAATACATCAATCTCCTATCTACATCATAATCATATAATAATATGGGCATGATAAGCCACTATAGCACTCAATGGGCACCCTAATAAAAATACATTAATGCACAAAAGACACAATTATAAAACATTAAAAACCACTGAAACACCCCAATTCAATAAATAAAAACACTAGCCAGATAATGCAATTAATACCAGCACTAACCAGTTGATTTATTAATAAATTGGTTTGATTGGTTACTGGTACAATTAATTCATTGTTGTTTTATTAATTAATTGCTTTGAATGGATAATGCATAAATTAATTCATTGCTGAGCTGGTTAGACCACCCGAGGTACCACCCGAGGACCCCCAGACACCCACGGGTACCACCTGCGGACCCACGGGGGAAACCGCGGGGAAGAAACGGGGGCCCCACAGCTGCTGGTGCCCAGCAGACCCACAGGGACACCCGATGGCCCCAGACCCCATGGAAACCACCCAGGGGCCCCCAGATCCCCATGGGAACCATCTGAGGACCCCCAGACACCCAAGGGTATCACCTGTGGACCCACAGGGGACACCTGCAGGGAAGAACGTGGGCTCCACAGCTGTTGGGGCCCCACAGACATGCAGGGACTACCCAAGGGCACCAGACCCCCATGGGAACAACCCAAGGGACCCAGACACCTGTGGGGATGACCCAGGGACCCCCAGACACCCGCAGGACCATCTGTGGACCCCATTGGGGACCGCAGGTACCCGCAGGTACCACCTGGAGGCCCACTTTGCCTAGCGAGGACCACCCAGAGACCCGGAAACCCCTAGACACCCGTGGGTCCACACCTCCTTTTTTGTTTTGCTGGTTGTGCAATAAATGTTTCACTTTTTATACCACCTGTCTCCCATTCATTTGGGCAGTGCGCTGCTTTATGCATTTTTGCATCTTCTCTGCTGTATTGATCTCTGTGTGGCTGGACACACCTCCAAGGAATATTGTGTGGCTTAAGGAGTGGGTACGTTATAAAGAAGACTATTGGATCAATGACAAGAATTACTACAACCTTTGGTGAGTTTCTCATTTTTGCACTTTCATTTTATTACTGTCTCCAATGAGGTGCGGCGAAGTGAGACTATAATTTTTTCTGTTACCTTCAGGAGACTAAGCAAGTGAAGTCATTATTGCTCACCTAGTAGTATACCCACTCCTTTCAAGAAAAGCCTCTATTCCATGATGAGGAGAATGAAACAGATAATGAACTAAATGAAATAGATGAGGATACAAGGTGGAATGGAGGTAGAATGGGGGCAAGTGCAAGTTTGACAAGCAGTGAGACACCCATAGTAAATACAGATAATACTAGAAAATTTCTAAAGACTAAACAAAGTGGGCTCAGATAGGAAGGAGCAGATAAGATAATAGTACAGGCTGAAAAAAAACTGAAATGCATGCTAATGAAAGAAGCCTGACAGATAAAATGGGGGAGCTTGAATTAATAGCTGCAAGGGAGCAGTATGATATCATAGGCATTACTGAAACATAGTGGGATGAAACTCATGACTGGACAGTTAATTTAGAGGGTTATTCTCTTTTTCGGAAGGATCGAACAAATAGAAGGGGAGGTGGAGTATGTTTATATGTTAAACCGGATCTAAAACCTATTATAAGGGATGATGTCTATGAAGGGAATGATGAAAATGTAGAGACTTTGTGGATAGAAATTAGCAGTGGAGGTAAAAGTATAAAGAAAATGTTTGTGGGAATATGCTATAAACCACCAAATATCTGTGAGATTGAGGAAGCTAAAATACTTTTGCAAATGGAGAAGGCATCAAAACTGGGTCATGTTTGCATAATGGGGGATTTTAATTATCCAGACATAGACTGGGGCAATGAGATTAGCGTTACAACAAAAGGGAACATTTTTTTTTGGGTGCTTAATGACAATTATATGACCCAAATTATTGAGGAACCAACCAGGAGAGGGGCAGTTCTGGATTTGGTCATATTAAACAATGTAGAAGTAATAACAAATATTCAAGTCCTGGAACATTTGGGTAACAGTGATCATAACATGGTCTAATTTGAAATAAATTATCAAAAAACAGATTACTTGGTTTCAACAAAAACCTTCAACTTTGGAAAGGCAGATTTTAATAAACTGAGGTCTAATATAGTAGTAATACAATGGGATGATGATTTTGCAGGGAAAAATGTAGAAGATAAATGGGCAGTCTTTAAAACATTGTTAGAAAAGCACACTTATCAGTGTATACCCTTGGGTAATAAGTATAAAAGAAATAAGTCAAAACCAATGTGGCTAAATAAACAGGTAGGGGAGGAAACGGACAAGAAGAGGAAGGCATTTAGATTCTTTAAGTCAGAAGGGACAGAGACATCGTATCAAAATTATAAGGAATGTAACAAAAATTGCAAAAGGGCAATCAAATTAGCAAAAATGGATAATGAAAAAAGGATTGCAATAGAAAGTAAGGTCAACACTAAAAAAATTGTAAAGTACCTTAACAAAAATATGAGAAAAGAAAATATAGGACCCTGTCAGTGTGAGATGGGTAGGCAGATTATTGGAGATAAGGAAAAAGCTGAGGTATTAAACAAATTCTTTGCCTCTGTGTTTACCAGGGAAGAATCAAGTTCAATAGTAGTGCCGCAGGAGGAAGCCACAACCTCCATATTAATGAACAATTGGTTAACTGAGGAAGAAGTTCATAAGTGACTTGAAAAAATTAAAGTAAATAAGGCACCTGGCCCCGATGGCATACATCCAAGAGTTCTCAAGGAGTTAAGCTCAGTAATAGCAAAACCATTATATTTAATATTCAAGGACTCCATTTCCACAGGCTCAGTACCACAAGATTGGCGTAAAGCAGATGTGGTGCCTATATTTAAAAAGGGAGCTAGATCATAACCGGGAAATTACAGACCTGTAAGCCTGACTTCAATAGTAGGAAAACTACTTGGAGGTTTAATACGGGATAATATTCAGGAATACCTAATGGAAAACAAAATTATTAGTAATAGTCAGCATGGATTTATGAAGGATAGATCTTGCCAAACTAACCTTATTTGTTTCTTTGAGGAGGTAAGTAGGAATTTAGACCAGGGTAATGCAGTTGATGTGGTCTACTTAGATTTTGCAAAGGCTTTTGATATGGTTTCACACAAGAGGTTGGTGTACAAAATAAAGAAAGTTGGACTCAGTAATAATATATGCACCTGGATTGAAAACTGGTTAAAGGACAGACAACAGAGGGTTGTCATAAATGGAACTTTTTCAGGTTGAGCTAAAGTCGTGAGTGGAGTACCTCAGGGATCGGTACTGGACCCCTGCTTTTTAACTTGTTTATTAATGACCTTGAGGTTGGGCTCGAGAGCAAAGTCTCCATCTTTGCTGATGATACTAAATTGTGTAAGGTAATAGAATCAGAGCAGGATGTAATTTCTCTTCAGAAGGACTTGGAGAGACTGGAAACGTGGGCAGGTAAATGGCAGGTGAGGTTTAATACAGATAAATGTAAGGTTATGCATTTGGGATACAAGAATAAAAAGGCGACTTACAAATTAAATGGAGATATATTGGGGGAATCCTTGATGGAGAAGGATTTAGGAGTGCTTGTAGACAGCAGGCTTAGCAATAGTGCCCAATGTCATGCAGTAGCTGCAAAGGCAAACAAGATCTTATCTTGCATCAAACGGGCAATGGATGGAAGGGAAGTAAACATAATTATGCCCCTTTACAAAGCATTAGTAAGACCACACCTTGAATATGGAGTACAATTTTGGGCACCAATCCTAAGAAAAGACATTATGGAACTAGAGAGAGTGCAGAGAAGAGCCACCAAATTAATAAAGGGGATGGACATTCTAACTTATGAGGAGAGGCTAGCTAAATTAGATTTCTTTACATTAGAAAAGAGGCGTCTAAGAGGGGATATGATAACAATATATAAATATATTCAGGGACAATACAAGGAGCTTTCAAAAGAACTATTCATCCCACGGGCAGTACAAAGGACTCAGGGCCATCCCTTACGGTTGGAGGAAAGGAGATTTCACCAGCAACAAAGGAAAGGGTTCTTTACAGTAAGGGCAGTTAAATTGTGGAATTCATTACCCATGGAGACTGTGATGGCAGATACAATAAATTTGTTCAAAAAAGGTTGGACATCTTTTTAGATGGGAAAGGTATACAGGGATATACCAAATAAGTATACATGGGAAGGATGTTGATCCAGTGATTAATCCGATTGTCAATTCTTGGAGTCAGGAAGGAATACATTTTTCCCCTCAATGGGGTTTTTTGTTTGCCTTCCTCTGGATCAATAAGTATAGATATAGGATAAAGTATCTGTTGTCTAAATTTAGCATAGGTTGAACTTGATGGACGGAAGTCTTTTTTCAACCTCATCTACTATGTAACTATGTAACTATGATATGTTGAAGGATAATTATTGAATTTATTCCTGGGACTGTTGGAGCACCCTTTACCCTATATATTCTACATCCCGGGGTGCACTGTGGGACCTGTCAGTCTAGGGTATTAATCCTGTATGTTAAAAAATAAATGATGGTTTTACAGTATGAGGGGTACGAGGGGTGGGTGGTGTATTGGTGTTTATTAGATTTTGTAATGGTTTGTTGTGGGCCTAGGATGCTGGGACTTGAAGTCCCCTTCCTTAGCCTTGACATACGGGCACCGTACTACTCTTGCACTGCTGCATGCTCGGGCTAGCAAGGATCGCTGAGTGCTTGATTTGCAAGTGCGAACCTCCTAGACATGGCAGTGCCCTTAACCGCTGTTCACCGCGGGTCTCCGGCGACCCACTCACCCGCAGTAAATGTGCCGTGTCTGCCTGCCATTACGGCGGCACCCGACACCTGCCTTCAGCGCGCCCTGAACTCCCGCATGCCACTAGCAGACCTGCCTGATTCCCCACGGAGCCATCCCCCTCTCGCGCAGCCCAGAGGTAGGATTGGTACCTGGCTACATACTCCCCCTGGTGGAAACTCCAATGTCCTCACTTGGGAACAACGTAACACAGAGAAGTTATATAATAAAAATGCTGTACATGTTATATAACAACGAATACAAACTCTAAAAATGTTGTACATTTCAATGAACATGTTTATCACTGAGGCTAGCTTAGCTTTAACTGGCTGCTGAGACTCCCAATGAGGTGCCCCTAGTGCATCATATGCCACTCTAGCGGGAGGTCATCTTACTCGCGGGCTCCTGCGAGTCTCTGTCTCTATCTCTTCATCCTGGGAAAGGCTGTCATAGGCTTGAGGCCTTGACTCTCTCGTAGTCTCTGCCTGAGTGAACATTGTCTCTACTTGGCACAAAACTTGGACTTCTGGGATCGAGCTGATAACTTGATGAAGCCACTGGTGAGGGTACTTGAGGCGCAGGCCCATTACTCAGAACTCCTTCAGGAGGTGCCCACCAGTCTCCGGTGGAATTTGTGGATGTTCCTTCCAAAGGAACTTGACTAGTCTCAGTTACTGAAGCTGGAGTCTCTGTAGACTCTTCGGGCTCATTGTCTGTCACTACAGTCTCTGATTCTGGGTCACTCTTTCACACTTGTGGGATAGGCAACAAGTGGTTTCGGTGCCAGACCGTTACCCTAACATTCACGTCACGTATGCGGTAGACAGGGAGGCCCGTCATCTGGGACTCTACTTCTGAGGGTCCCTCTCTCCAGCGATCGGCCAGCATGTGTTTGCCGGGGATCCCTAAAATGCATAGGAGAATTGCGTCTCCGGGCCGAAGCTCCCGATAGTGAACTTTGTGATCATACCGTCTCTTGTTATTGGCATTTAACTGAGCCTTGGCCCTTTCCGCTAGCTGATAGGCATGGTGCAGGCTGTTCTGAAGTCGCTTCACATAGCGGTAATGAGCCACATTGGGTACCCCATCAGTAGATACCCTTAGACGGATGTCTACGGGCAGCCGTGCCCCTTTCGAGAACATCATGAATTATGGTGTGTACCCCGTAGATTCATGTTGGGTGCAATTGTACAGCGGCAGCGGGCGTTTTTCGAAAACTTCACGTGGTGTATACATCGGAATACCAATGTCATGGTGCGTGATGTTTTCCAAACATACCGACTTAGGGCCTCATGCAGTAAGCAGTGGAAAGGCACTTCTCGGCCGTTTCCCGCCAAAAATGCATATCCCTATTCAGTAAGGGGCGAGAAAGTGGCGAGAATAAAAAAAATCTGGCGGTTGTTTTTTTCCGCAATTGGCGAGGCGAGAAGGCACTTTTCGCCTAAAATAGACATGATTTCCGTTACGCTGTATTCTAGTAGTGGCGAGTAGCTTTGCGCCGCTATTCGCCACTCTAGAATGGCGTTTTAATGCCGAATCAGCCACGCCAAGAAAAGTTGGCAAGTTGACGGTGAGAGGCTGCTGATGAGCGGCGGATCGGCACTTAGAAAAAAAAAGCTTGTTGAAATATATTTGGTTAGCATGCTGTCAATGGAGCTAAGACATATTAGTTTGTATTATTGATTCTGTGGTCTTTCAAATATACTGTATGATTTGTTACATGAACTAGTTCATCTTATTGACATAATAGTGTCACCTGTTACGTTTAGGATGTTTTAAATATATCAGTTGTTACTCTTATGATTAGTTACTGAATAAATCAATGTATTACTAAGTGGCTTCCACGGCTCTGTATCCTGGAAAGGAGCTTCCCTCTGATACTCCTGACGAAGCCGAGAACAGTTCCTGGTAGCTGGGCGAAACGCGTTGAGTAGACCAGTAGACCAATTTTGGGCCTGGAGGCGACCCGTAGCGAATCGACCCTGCAGCCGTGACGTTACCAGTTCAGACGGGCACACAGAGGGAAGCTCCTTTCCAGGATACAGAGCCGTGGAAGCCAGCTAGAAGACCTAAGGGAGGCGGTGAGCTGTTCGGGATACCTCCGATTCACATTGTGTGATATATGCTTTTAACCTACTAGCACATTGTAAGTGCGCATTTTTTACCCTGATTTTTTATATAAAGTTTTCATACTGATCGCACTATGTAGTTCTCTCTCTCCTTATACATGTGCACTTTGCTGACGGAGTATCGTTAGGGGGTCCGGTGCACAGTTACCATCAAGGGTGGCAACCCAATTTGCCAACTGCATTTATATACTCTATAGTCCTGTGAGTAGTACAACTATACGAGCCAAGACACTGCATCAATATTTCATCAATTGCATTACGTCTGCACTTATATTTGTCTATTTTGTTCTCTTTTTCCTCCACATGCTCCCCCTGGATGTTTTGAGATATTCCTAAACCTTGGAACCCGTGAAACAGGTCCCACCAGTGAGGTTTTGAGCTGGGGGTTTGGTTACCACATCCTTTTTCATCATTTTCATAGATTTTATTATTATTATTATTTTCACTTTTTATTAAGTTGTTTGCGCCTGATATTCACCTTTTTACACACTATATGCTTGTTAATACATAAATCCAAAGGGGGGGTTTAGTCCCCCAGTGGAGCAAGAAACCCAGGGCTGCACTCACGAGAGAGGGTAGGAGGGACCACACAATATGTCCCGGGCCAATAGCCCTGAGCTACGCAACGCAACGCAAAACAGGTTTATTATATATATATATATATACAAGGGAAAGGAGCATCAGGGAGTGTGGGGTAAATGGTTAAAGAGAAGTGCGTTAAAACATGAGGTGGGTAAGTGACCAGGGCAAGGCAAAGTCCCATATATCAGGTATACTAAAGGTACATATGTATTCCCAGTATATGACGCTGGAAGTACTGACTGATAAGAGACTTGGAAAAGACGACCCAAATAGTCAACCTCTCCAGTAAAACCCTCAGTCCTGCACACACCAGTATCCTGGCAAAAGGTTTATCCTTTTCACCCACTAACCATCTAGATATCTTTGGATGTATTAAAGATATACACTTATTTACTCATAAGCTATTACTACACAATTTTTTTACTAGACGTAATAGACATCAGTATCGCAACACACCATTAGAGAATTTTGAGGTAGCAGATTTTTCCTGTCTGGGGGCCATGAACAGCCTTTTGGAAGAAAATGATAGAGAACCTGGAAAAGGACCATTCTCTGATTTGAGAAATCAGTCCAAATTTACTCCACCTATTGAGACAAGTACCAACGTGGACGTTTTCTCAAAATTGGTCACAGCAGACATTGAGAAACTGTCGCAGTACACGGGCCCTAGCAATTTGACTAACTTAGAACGCATAGCCCTTAAGGATTTGCAGAGTGATACATCTATCATTATCAAGCCCTCTGACAAAGGGGGTAACATTGTTATCCTTGATAAAGGGGCATACCAACTTGAATGTATCCGCCTTCTAAGTGATGCAACATGCTACACTATCCTACCCCATGATCCAACACTCATTTTCTCCACAGAGCTCAAAAACATCCTATCAGAAGGACTAGCCAATGATGTCATCTCTAAACAGGAACACGATTTCTTATTTATCGCCAATCCCCAACTAGCAACATTCTACCATTTACCCAAGCTACACAAAGGTAGATCCCCCTCTCCGGAAAGACCCATAGTCTCGGGAATTGGGAATTTAACATCACACGCCAGTCAGTACCTGGATATGATATTGCGCCCTTTTGTCCATTCGCTTCCATCCTTTCTTAAGGACACGAAGGACGTGCTACTAAGATTGGAGGGAATTACAGTAGAATCAGACACTCTACTAGTGGGACTTGATGTGGAGGGACTGTATACCAGTATTCCACATCAATACGGTATACAGTCAGTTTCACATTTCCTGCGATCTCGAGGCAGGAATTTTGCCTTACACAATGAATTCACCTTGAGGTTACTACAATTTGTACTTACAAATAACTTTTTCTTGTTTGACCACAAAATATACCACCAGATCCAGGGCACCGCAATGGGGACCACATGTGCCCCCACCTATGCCATTTATATCTAGGCTGGTGGGAAGAAACTGTGGTCTTAAGCGAGGCTCTGGATGCATATACGGGTCACATAGTTCTGTGGGCCCGCTATATAGACGACGTCATACTGTTATGGAGTGGTACAGAAAAGGTTCTAGGTGAATTCATTAAGGTCCTCAATACTAACAACCACAACTTGAAACTCACTTATGAAGTAGATAGTCATAAAATAAACTTTCTAGACTTAACCATAAGTAAGAATCATGATGGGACCTTAAAAACAACAATTTTTAGGAAGGCAACCTCCACAAATAGCCTCCTGGTAGCTGACAGCCACCATCCCAGATATATGATTAATAGCATCCTCACTGGACAATTCCAAAGATTGAGGCGGAATTGTTCCAATTTAGAGGAGTTTGATCATCAGGCTGCAGATATGACCACATGCTTTCTGCAGAGGGGATACAGCAAAGGGGTTGTTAAAAAAGCCTATAAAAGGGCTAGAAAAACACCTAGAGATCAATTGCTAGTGGTGGGTCAGAGAACCAATCATGACACTGACAAACACGTCATCAGGTACATTGGTACATACAATAACCAATGGAAGAATATTAGGAATATCTTCTCCAAACATTGGCATGTCCTGATGGAGGATGGTGACCTCAAACAGGTACTTAAGGGAAGTCCGACAATGACTTGTAGAAGAGCCAGGAATCTTCAGGACACTTTAGTACATAGCCACTATCGTGGGGAACAACCGAGAACCTGGCTAGGAGATACGAAGCCCATTGACTACTTCCCTTGTGGTAGATGCAAGGCGTGTCCATATATGCCCAGGACTAAGACCTTTTTGGGCCCAAAATCAAAAACCTACCACATTAGGGAATATATAAACTGCCTCACCACGGGGGTGATTTATCTTATCTCATGTAAATGTGGAAAGAGATATGTGGGCAAAACCCACAGACAACTGAAAACACGGATCCTCGAACATATAGGGTCCATCAGAAACAGTAAAGATCTGCCTGTGGCAAAACATGTTAACGTAGCCCATGATGGTGATTTGAACGCCCTAACCTTTTATGGTATCGAACATGTAAGCCGGGGACCAAGGAAAGGTGACTGGGATCGCCATCTTATGCAAACTGAGTGCAGGTGGATCTACACACTTAAAACACTGTACCCAGATGGTCTCAATGAGGGCTTCATCTACACTCCGTTCCTATGAACCCCTCTTGTTACTTAGCCTGTCATGGGATCCAGGGATTTATTTTTAATCGAGTCATATACTCTTTGGAACCATATTGACTTCTAGAGGTGGCTCCATGTAAGGGTTTACACTCCTACACTATAACACCTAATGTATCTATGAGACCCATTATATCCACCTAGATATGTCACGCTATACTGTTTATAACGAGACTCAATATACATTTTAGTATGTGGGAATAAAGGATACGGTTTGCATCTTATATATGTATGAGTCACATACTCCTTTGGAACCATATTGACTTTAGAGGTGGTTCCTTATAGGGGCTCACACTCCTACATCCCATATATATACACCCCCTTTTCCCTATGCCATATACCATTTTTTGAGCTCATATCATTACTAACACACAACTAACAGCCATGGTTTTCAGTATGTTCTCTGTATACGGTCTATATATGTATGAGTTATACTGTATACTCCTTCGGAGCCATATTGATTTTAGAGGTGGTTCCTTATAGGGGCTCACACTCCTACACCCCATATATATACACACCCTTTCCCTATGCTATATACCATTTTTAAGCTCATATAATTACCAACACACAACTAACAGCTATGGTTTTCAGTATGTTCTCTGTATACTATCATGTTTTTTGGCTACTCTGGGGTCCGTGCCATACATCAGGACAGGGCTCACATCAAACATAACAATAATCAGCAATGGTGTTTCAAAATGTTTATTTTATGCAATTATGTAACGGATAACTGGGGGTCCGAGGTAAATATAGGTCCTCCCCACAACATTCTTTATCAATACCTCTTGCAGCAACATGCAGGACTCTGAAAGCGCAGCATTACATTGAAGCCGGTTTAAAACCTCTATGTGAGGAATATGTTACTAAGCATCCATAAGAGGATGCTAACAAGGGGTTAACTATCAGGGAACTACCCACTTCCTGTTAAAAAACGGGTATTTAATGCACTAATGAAGTGAGTCTCCTTACCAGCCCTGACGAAGCATAGGTTCCTATGCGAAACGGCCCGTCGGTTTTAGATGACGTCATTCCTTTGACGTAGGTGGGGGCGACCTGGATGTGGCCAGGAGAGTTTGCTGTACCGAGTCTATCATCAGCCACGCGGCGGAACGGGTTGTATCAGCTTTGTCTTTTGACCTATACACCTTTCATGTCTGTTATATAGCCTTGTGTGACGGGATACAGTAATATATACCTTTTTGCGGGAGGCTGTTTATGCGCACGATCTCTCACCACAGGGGAGTGTGAATTTATATGTGCCTGATTCACAACAGTATTTAGGCTGGAGTACACAGTACTCTTGCGGGAGGCTATTTATACCTATGGTTCCCTATTGTAGGGGTTCAACTGTGAATCTATATGTGCCCGTTATATTACAGTGGCAATCTTTGAGTACAGATGTGTGGACACCCACCAGGTGTCTCTCTTATATCAGCCTGGGACTCTAACAGCTAAGATATATATCATGAATGTTAGATCACCCACATGCACCTTACCTGATTGCTAGCCGCTACAAGTGTACATACTCTGCTCCTCTGGCCATTCAAGTCTCTTATCAGTCAGTACTTCCAGCATCATATATACTGGGAATACATATGTACCTTTAGTATACCTGATATATGGGATTTTGCCTTGCCCTGGTCACTTACCCACCTCATGTTTTAACGCATTTCTCTTTACCCATTTACCCCACACTCCCTGATGCTCCTTTCCCTTGTATATATATATAATAAACCTTTTTTGTTTTGCGTTGCGTAGCTCAGGGCTATTGGCCTGGGACATATTGTGTGGTCCCTCCTACCCTCTCTCGTGAGTGCAGCCCTGGGTTTCTTGCTCCACTGGGGGCCTAAACCCCCCCTTTGGATTTATGTATCCATTAGTTTTTACCCTATGCACCATGAGTTACAATATACTATACATTGAATAGTCGGAGAGCGATAAGCATTTGTGTGTTTGTTAGTCTATATGCTTGTTATCAATATTTATTAGTGTAGCTGTCAAATATCCTGCACATTATTGATAACAAATGTGAGACTTGCACAAGAACTGAGTTCATGGTTCAGGGATGCCTATATGAACCAATCCATGGATACAGCAACAACAGATGATCCATAACTCCTTTGATTTAGCACAAGTCAACATGATTGAACCTACAGTTGTGTATGTTTTTTAAAACCTTTAAATACAAATCCGTGTAGCCTTTGGTAATCTCTGTTGCTGCTGTATCTGAGTGAAAGAACGTGAATATGTTATCAACCTTCACTAGTGTTCAAACTAAATATGTGACGTCATCACACTCATTGTCCTAACTGTAAAAAATACATTTTTCATGGTGATTTTTAGTTGTCAACAACAGTGTAACTAATTGTAATGTTCATCAAAATACAATGATACGATTGCATTTGTATCTTATTTTTATATATCTTTAGATGAATTACATAGTATGAACGTGTATGTTAACAACCATGAAAATGTCTACCTACTATATGCATTTTATAAAGAAGTATACATAATGTGTGATCTGTAACCTCAGCTGGCAATTTTTAATGTTTGTAAAATTTTATTTCAGAATTTTTGCTATTTTTGATAATAGTTATATGAACATTAATGTTGAAAAAAACATATACATGTTCAATTTATCATTTGTCATGCTTTTCACAAATTGCGTAAATACATGATGTTATAAATATTATCAAGTCACTTTTGTTATAATTTGTATATGTCCAACATATGGGAAACATATACCTAATGCAATCATTAGAAATAAATGTACTAAACATAAATAAAATTATTAGTAAAGTGTTACATATAATGATATCGTTAGAATGATTATAAATGTGATTAATGTCATGAATAACTAAATGTAACATCAGTAATAGTTAACTGATGAAGTTACATTCACTACAAGCAGAAATAAGCATCACTGATGAAATCAGCATTACAGTGTTTGCAACCATAGTAACATTCATTGAAACTGTGAGACACGTCTCAAATCAGCAAACTCTCTTTGTGTAGCCAGGTACATTCATTGATTGTGACTCCATGTCAGAGTGATATTTCTGAAATACAAAGGACATACTTTTCACAATTTGCATCGCAATGATTATGTTATTATGAATCTTTTTTATTATGCTGTTAATGAGTGTACATGTTAACGCATAAGGTACACATATGCTTCCATTATAAGTTGTGTTATGCTGCGGTCACAGTGACTTGCAAAGCGCGTGCCTCTGTGTGCATTGTGCGCGGAAACACCTGCCCCCCAGTCACTCATGGCCAACTACATGCGTCGGCGCACATTCAACAGCCCCGCTGTACTGCAAGATTCCACACACTGGTAAAATTAAAGCAGCATTCCCAGTAATGTTTGCGCGCACAGCGCGGAGTGCGCTGTGCGTTTAAGCACCGCCCCTCAATGGTGCTGGGCACAGTACGCCCCGTCACGCTGAAGGTGCAGCCGCGCCGTGATGCAGGGTTTTTAACAACTCTATAAACATTTTATCAAAGCCTGTGACGGAGGCGTGGCCACTACCCCACAGCCGGTTGACACAATGAGGGTGAACCAGCCGTGTCATGTCATGGCCACGCCCCCGGAAATGCACGATCACGCCCCCTCCCGTCGCAAGATCCCTCTCTCCCTCACAGACTGCAGATCGCGGTTAGCGCTGTGCACGTGCCACCCCCCCTCCGCCGGGCGCGCGCCACCCCTCCCCCCGTCGGGCGCGCGTGTCACAGACATTACTGGCACCGCTGCCTTATTATGTGTTGAACTTGCCACGTAGCCATGGCCACGCCCCCAGCAGTTGTTCCGCCAATAAGGGCGAACCAGGCGCGTGAGGTCATGGACACGCCCCCGCTAACAGCCGAACACGCCCCCTCCCATGACAAGCTCGCCCTCTCTCCTGTGACCTAACATCACGGTTAGCGCTGTGCACGCGCAGACCACCCCGCCCGCCGCGCGTCTCACATTGATGCGTGTTACCGCAGCCAAATTTCTAAGTACAAGCGTTGAACAATAATTGTGTTGTGAGCGTTTATTAGTATGCTTACATTATACGTGTTCACACGCAACAGAGATTGCGCGCGCACATCATATTGTCTAATACATGTAGGTCATCATGTAATGTTTGCAACAATGGGAGAACTGTTATGTAACTGAACCTTACATGTGTGTCATTGTCACTTCATGTATTTTTGTTACAACAGTCATAATGTATATGTACACATGTTACAATGTGTGTGAGTTTAGAAGAAATGTTTGGCTTTAGCATCTGCTTCTGTGATGCAGCACATGATGCAGTGTTATTGTCAAGTAGTAATAGTTTTGTCATAGTGTAAGGATAACAATGTTTACCTTTTTATTTGTAGTTATAAACGAGATTGCTGGAATATGCAGCTGCTGCCGCCGCTGTGTCCGCCGCCGCCGCCGCCGCTACTGCTTTGCAGAGACGGATTGCCAATCGTTGAATCAATCCTGGGATGCTGAGGCACATACATCTCTGTGAGACCGTCATATGGTTGTTCTGCGTTTGGTTGCCAGGACACGGACTGAGGCAGGTACACAGGTTCTCTGTTTTCCCATGCACACAGGTTTTGCCCATGTACATTATGCAACATACCATTGTTGTTACCTCCACATTGCATGTCACATTGTGGTACGCACTGTTGTTGGTTTGAGTACGAGACAGCACTCTGTGAGCGTTGGTTGTAATGGGGATTACGTAAGAAGAAGCTGTTTAGCAGAAAATATGTTCCATGTTCTAAAGTAATCTTCATATAATCCACAACTTTCCAGCAACAGTAGATTTCACCAGTCAGAGCTAGACTCGTTCAAAACATTGATTCTATGTTAAGTTGTAACGGACTGATACTTTCCATTGCTTAGGATTATTTGCTTGTTTGTAGTAATTATATTTGTCTTCTATAAAAGCATATATTTCACGTAAAGTAACTTTCTTATCTTGCTGTAATTCTATTGCTTCAAAAATTAAAAATTTTAATGGTCGTCTCACACTTGAAGCCATGTCTATTCCCTTGTAAATTGCAGTTAATAATGACAAATTCAAAGCTTCTCTTGCACATACACAATTGGATACTTTTTATCAATGTGACGTGATTTACAAGGTTAAAAAACAAAAGCCACTTTTTCCAGCTCACAAACTCCCACAACCAGGTGTTTATAAATAAAAGCATGATCAAATAGTTCAGTTACACATTTTTCTTTACTTCATAAAGATTAGTAATGCTATGTTAACCCAATTAATGTTCACCACAAGTTTGTTTACTTTTGCATTTTTAAATAAATGAGTGGGAACTAAGATCATTGTGTCCTTCTAACCATTATAACACACATATGCAACAACAGATATATACGACATTTTGTTGAACACAAATTGTAAGGCAAAAAACAAATAATTAAATATTAGCACATACGTGTGTGTATGTGATATATATATACACACATATGGATATACATACATATATATACACACATATATACACACATATATATAGGACCAATAGGGACCACATAGTATCCACACACACTTTTAGTTATGCCACTATCTCCCACATTTCCACACCTACCCACACCATTTTTTATTAACTCCCACTCCACACACCCCTTTTGTAAAGCACTGTATAAACTGTGGGCTCTCCATTCATTTCTATTCACACAGATACACACACACACACTCTTACATCACTTTCTTTCAGGAACCATTTAACACCTCTAGCCATAAATCTCATCCACACCGGGGGAAGGACAAGCACAGATAACATTCCAAGAGACACTGTTTTTAAGTATTCCTTTGCTTTCTTCATTCATTGTAACATCGCCGGAAGAAGAGATCAGTGTATCTCGAAAGCTCGCACAAATAAAAGCATTTCGTTAGCCACAGAACGGTATCATCTATTTATTTTTAGAATATGACAGCTCGGCTAACACGGTACTGATAACTCTACCTTTTAGAGGTATCAGTAACGTGTTAGCAGAGCTTCAATAATAATATATATATATTTTATATATATATCTCAATATATCTATATATATATATATACATATATATACACATACACACACATTAATAATACATGTCATTCAAGCCACACATTTCTACAATAAAAACTCAGACACATACATTCAAAGATAGTAATTTTAGCAATGATAATGACATTCATACCTAAAGTGTGGATGTTGCATATTATGGCTACTATTAATTAATGTACATATTAATTTACAAAGGCCAATAAAATGATGGTAATAATTTCATCTAACGTGAACTGTATCAACTTTTGTACACTGTGTACTAGCATATTTAGTTACTAATTATGTATGTTACATAAGTAATTAACAATCATGTAGCCAACATGAATTGGACATTTAGGGCATTAAAGTAGTGTATGTGCAAATGAGTGTTGCCTTACATTTGTATGGATATTTTTATATTATACACTTTACACAAGTAGAACATGTCATGAAATACACGTGTAATAATGGTACTACATGTATTAATGCAAAAAGTATGAAATTGAGCTAAATACATATTCACAACACACTTACAACTAACATAAAGACAACATGAAAGCATTTTGTTGAAGAACAACACTAAACAATATTGAATATACATATTATTTTTTATTTTTAATTTGTGAACGAGTAACTGGCCTGTTTGATGGCTCACTTTTATTTGTTCGTGACTTAACACCTCTTTTACTTGTTGTTGTTTTTGGGGTAATGACTGCTGCACTTTGTGTCTGAACAATTGCTGCACCAGTCTGGCCATGGGTAGACACTGTAAGAATTGGAGGCTGGTTATAGACAGGCGCACTTTTGGCCTGGGTAGACACTGGAAGAATTTGAGGCTGGTTATAGACAGGTGCACTTTGGGCCTGGGTAGACACTGGAAGAATTTCAGGCTGGTTATAGACAGGTGCACGTTTGGCCTGGGTAGACACTGGAAGAATTTCAGGCTGGTTATAGACAAGTCCACTTTTGGCCTGGGTAGACACTGGAAGAATTTGAGGCTGGTTATAGACAAGTCCACTTTGGGCCTGGGTAGACACTGTAAGATTTTCAGGCTGGTTATAGACAGGTGCACTTTGGGCCTGGGTAGACACTGTAAGATTTTCAGGCTGGTTATAGACAGGTGCACTTTGGGCCTGGGTAAAGACAGGTGCACTTTGGCCTGGGTAGACACTGGAAGAATTTGAGGCTGGTTATAGACAGGTGCACTTTGGGCCCTGGTAAACACAGGTGCACTTTGGGCCTTGGTAAAGACAGGTGCACTTTGGGCCTGGGTAGACACTGTAAGATTTTCAGGCTGGTTATAGACAGGTGCACTTTGGGCCTGGGTAAAGACAGGTGCACTTTGGGCCTGGGTAGACAGTGTAAGATTTTTAGGCTGGTTAAAGACATGTACCTTGTGCCTGGGTATAGGCTTGAAGACTTTGTGGCTGCTTAAAGACAGGTGTACCTTGTGCCTGGGTATAGTGTTGAACATTATTGTACAATGTCTTACAGCCAAGGGAAGTTAATTCTGTTTCAGTAGTTGACAATTTCCTTTTTTTTTAACCTTCTTTTAGGTGCCGCTTGAAGATTATCGTCTGTACTAGATGTCTGCATTGGTTCTACCATCGTTGGTGATTCAAGATTAAAGCTTCTTACTTTGGATAAGTCATCACTGGATACATTTAACACCTCAGTTTGTGGTGACAAAATGCCAGCATAGAAAGAGCCTTCATTGTTGCCGCTAAAGTGGCCTTCATTTCCTGTAGACTCTGGTTGAAGATTATTCACTTGTAGTAGAGTGTTCACAAGATTTTTGAGTGTGATATTCATGATATGCAATTCTTCTGGGATTTTTAAGATGATATGTTTCATTTGCCGCATTTCTGATGCCATAGTTTGGTGTACTCCCATTAGTTCCTGATGGTGGGTATTTTGTATTAAAATCATCCTTGATTCGGACGCATCAATTGCTGCCAAACTGTCTTGTTCATTCCTGGCATGATGTACTCAACGTGCTTCGGTTAATACTGGACTGTGATGTTCATGACATTCAAGCTCTATGTATTAAAGATAAAATTTGCAATTAACATTTGACATTGTTAACATGTTTTTAGCTCAGCATGTGTTAAATACGATGAGATTTTACATAATAAAAATTATTCTAGACAAAAAACTTGATCAAATAACTTTCTCTGTGGCATTATTCAGCAACAGTTACATATGATTAATTGAGTGATTGGTGACATGTTTTTTTATGAAAAGTATTATGCACATACCCATTATCATAAATGATAGTTATTCTGACACCCCCTGCAACATAAATAATCGACATATTTAAAAAGGGGATTGCATTAAAATTCAAATGTGTACATTGTAGTGACATATTTCCTTTGCTACATTATGCTGCTGGCTGTGCTAGCAGTGACATCACCAAGTCTGAAAGCACAAACACAGGCTGTCCTGCATAATTTCTCAACCAACTGGGGTGCCATGGATCAACAAAATGTGTGTGTTTATTTTGATGTGAGTGTACATTTTAAAACGCTCATCAACAGTGCAAGTGACAACATTGAGAGTACACAAGCACATAGTTTAGAAGACTGTTTAACCACCATTTTGAGCAAAAATTAATGACATCCAACACAGACACACAGACACACAGACACACAGACACACAGACACCTAATAGTGAAGTGCAAGTTCAAAACACCCATGCTTCTTCACAGTGGAGCAAAAAAGAACATGTACGACCAGATGGGTTGCTTGTGTCTGTGTACAGAGACAAGACCCGTGCACGGTGCAAGCATACTGAAGCAGAAACGACCTGCATGTTCAGTGCTGCACCCTACACTATTGTGCCCACTGTCGTTTCGTGGCAGAGCCAGACACAACAGCATAAGTAATGTTTACATACACATTTTGCGCAAACATGGTTAACATGTAATATAATAACATAATGAATGGTGGTGATAGGCCATATTTTGAAGCACATTAAAGATACACTATGTTGAAATAAATGTTAGTATACCAAGTATACTCCTTTTTTTCCAATCACAAAGATTTTGTGAGTATGTAATGTTGAACATCAAATACGCACATTAGGGTAGTCAATATATTCATTTCTTAATAAATGAAAGAATATTTGAATTTGAGATGTAAACATTCATAGTGACCTTACATAGTAGCAATGTTTATAATTTTGACATGATAATTTGTGAGCCATTACTTCACAAACCCTGTTATCTGTTTGTGACATTTATATGAGTGCAACATCATTTGTGAAGTTGCTATTAAAGTATGGCCATATCACCAACATGTGCATGTGATCGATGTTCATACATATGTTTGTGGTTACGTACAAATGAACACATTATATAATCATAACATTATAGCCTCATCTTCCAGTAGTGATGATGCCAAAGAAGAATCAGATGTGCCCACCCCTTCTTGTATGTTGTGACGCACAGGTGTAACTATATGAATAAACAAAAACATACATTTGACAAGACTACTTTTGTTAATGAGAGAAGCTTACCTGGAAGTATTTAAGAGGAATAAAATCTGTATGATTGTATGATGCCTTATTTTAATTATTAACATCTGTATATGATACATGTTCCACGTGACCAAATAATGCACCTAAAGGCCAAACAATGTGTATGTAAGTACATAACATTGGATAATTAATATAAGTAATGAATCGTTGAAATTAATTGATAAGATACAACATCACAGAAATGGTTCTTGTACACTTTGTCAATATCCTATATGAAAACATTTACACAACATTACAATAAAATGTTTATACTGTCACATTCCATACAACATTTTTATATACAACATGAAATATTGAGAAATTATTGACCTTGTGGAAAAATTTCGCCATATACGCCTATATCTCTATCACCAGGCAAACCAGATATTACTACTGGCAACAATTTGTCTCGCAACTGCTCCTCCAAAGGTGATGCCGGTGGTCCACCTCCAGTCCCGGAAGCATGTCTCCGCCCAAATTGAATGGCTTCCTTTAAATTTCTTCAGATATCGTCAAACCTTTTTCGACAATGTTTTAGTGTCCGGACCTGATTGCCACATGCTGACACAGATAAATGAATATCCTCCCATAATTGTCGACGGATTGTGGAACTGGTCCTGCCTTTAAATATAATACAATAATGGACTACTATTAATTATCTGCTTTGGTAAGTTCGCTCAAATTATTGCAATACTGAACACATTGAAAAAATGCAACTTTATCTGACATGTGTGGCACACAAACTAAAACATACATGGGTATACATTTAAATATATACATAATAGTGAAAATGTGGAATGATAGTCAGAAGATGTAATAATACAGACATCATTTACAATAATGCTTTATCACAGACATGCACAACCCCAGTGTTAAAACACAGCAAACAGTGCATGTTTTGTTTAACTACATACTTGTGCACAGCTGCCTCAATTAATGTATCACTCATACTGAGCCACTAATTAAGGCATCTGTGGTGAACTGGTGATATCCTGAAAACATGCCCTTTATGCGGCAAACTACAACATGAGTTGTGCAGGACTGCTGTAGGATTACATAATGTTATTTGTTGTAATGATGCATGAATCTGCCACATTCAAGCAGCTTACACTGTGTATTTTTGAGTGTCTTTGCTTTCAGACAATCAGCATTATGAACAACAGAGACAGGACAGGGGATTAGGCAAGAACTCACAGGCAACAGTTGACTCCTCCCCTCCATAAATGCAACATTTGAATTGAACATTGTTTACAATTAGGGGTGTGGTGTGGAGGGGTGGGGTGTGGTGTGGAGGGGTGTGGTGTGAAGGGGTGGGGTGGGGTTGGGTGCCTGGTTATGATAACTGTTACAACTCCATTTTGATGGCTGCTGTGTGTGTTTCGTATTGTGTGTGTACCACCATTTTATGTGTGTATAGCGAATGTGTTGTGTGTACACAGAGGGAGCGGAACAGTATGGATATAGATATATGCAGTGTATGCATGAATTAATGTTGTTTAATGTATGTATAAAAAAGGAGATAATAAAAAACAGACATAACTATACAAAATGGCATATTATAAATGTAACATTGATAACGCTAGCCTACAATAGTAATAAGCAATGTCGACTCTGACATTAATGATAAATAATGCTGTTAAAGTCACTGTACTTTGCATCCGGAATTCAACTAGTGGAGCAAGGACATTATTAATGAATATACATAACATACATTCTGTGATGAAATCAAATATTCAGTTGTAAGACAAACTGATCATGTTTTGATAAATATAATATTCTCGCATCTATTACATGCTTTCTATCTTGAAATACATGAAGGACATTTACATACATACATAAGATCCATTAGATACTTACATAGATGCCATGTATTACATATGACATACATTACTTTAATAATTTTTTAAAACCAGAGACATAACATAAAACACAGACAAAGCTCAGTTTTTATACATAGAATACTTTAACTTGTGCCCTAAATGTCCAATTCATGTGGCTACATGATTGTTAATAATTATGTTACATACAAATTAGTGTAAACTAAATATTCTAGTAAACAGTGTACTAAGTTGATACAGTTCACGTTAGATGAAATTATTACCATTATTTAATTGGCCTTTGTAAATTAATATGTACATTCATTAATAGTATCCATAATATACAACATCCACACTTTAGGTATGAATGTCATTATCATTGCTAAAAGTACTATCTTTGAATGTATGTGTCTGAATTTGTATTTTAGAAATGTGTTGATTGAATGACATGTAGTATTAATGTTTGTGTGTGTATGTGTATGTGTATATATATCTATATCTATAGATATATATAGATATATTATATATATATTTATCTATATCTATTAGATATATATATAAATATATATATTATTATTAGTTGAAGCTCGGCTAACACGGTACTGATACCTCTACAAAGGTAGAGGTATCAGTACCGTGTTAGCCGAGCTTCAATAATCAAAAATAAATAGATGATACCGTTCTGTGCGCTAACGAAATGCTTTTATTTGTGGCAGCTTTCGAGATACACTGATCTCTTCTTCCGGCGATGTTACAATGAATGAAGAAAGCAAAGGAATACTTAAAACAGTGTTCTTGGGAATGTT
>WSYH01000539.1:62018-133607 GCA_036426205.1 Ascaphus truei | reverse complement strand
TGTGCAAATGAGTGTTGCCTTACATTTGTATGGACATTTATATATTATACACTTTACACAAGAAGAACATGTCATGAAATACACGTGTAATAATGCTACTACATGTATTAAGCCATAAATTATGAAATTGAGCTAAATACATATTCACAACACACTTACAACAAACATTAAGACAACATGAAAACATTTTGTTGAAGAACAATACAAAACAATATTCATTATAAAAATACTTTTTATTTTTTATTTTTAATTTGTGAACGAGTAACTGGCCTGTTTGATGGCTCACTTTCATTTGTTCGTGGCTTTACACCTCTTTTAATTTTTGTTGTTTTCGGGGTAATGACTGCTGCACTTTGTGTCTGAATGTAAGGAATCCGCTCCGCGGTTTACTGGTTGCCTTACCTTGTAGACATGTGCAGTCCTGGAGCACCTCTCCTGATGTTTGCTGCAGCCTGGATTCACTCACCAAAGCAATACACACTCCCTCTGGTATCTATTGCAGCTGTGCAGCCTATCACTGCAACCTAGACTTGCATTCACTCATTGGAGCAGTACCTTCACACCCCCCTCCGGGGATTGGCCCGCTGGCCTTTAAGTACTGTCTTCCCATAATGCTCCCTGCCGAGCATAGTCCTAACTGGATGTCTACTGTTTTGCCACAAGCCCTCGCTTGTTCTCCTATGCTGATACCAGGTTCCGCCCTGCGTCCTTCAGCTTCCTTCAAGCCGCTTGTTCTCCTATGCTGATACCAGGTTCCGCCCTGCGTCCTTCAGCTCCCTTCAAGCCGCTTGTTCTCCTATGCTGATACGGAGGTTCCGCCCTGCGTCCTTCAGCTTCCTTCAAGCTCCCGCTTGTTCTCCTGCACTGAAGCAAAGGTATCCCCTATGTCTTCAGCTTCCTGCTTTCCTGCACTGAGGCAAAGGTATCCCCCGCGCCCTTCAGTCTCCTGATTCCTGCACTGTAGCGGAGTTTTCCCTGTGGATCTTCAGCTTCCTGGTTCCTGGGGCCTACTCTTTCCCTAATCTAGAGAGGCCGTGTCCTGGTTCCTGCACTGTTACAGAGGATTCCCCAGCCGCTCAGGACTCTTGCGCTGTAGCATTGGTGCACCCGTGCAGCAAAGCGGTGTGCTATTCTGGTCTGCCTACCATCTCCTGTGACCAGTACCATGGGCCATGGTCGTCGCTCGCGCAGAGGCCAACCCCGCGCTCCTAAGCTGAAGCGGGGCTCTCCTGACTACCTGTTGCCGAACTCTTGCCTGAACAATGTTAATCCTGATATCTCCTGTCCTGACCCTGGCTTGTACAACGACGACGCTGTCTTCTCCTTTCCTGATCCTGCTACGTTTGACAACGAACTGCGCAATCCGGATCAGCCTGCGCGGTCTCAGGTCGGTGCTTTTACAACCCCACCTCAGCCTCGCGGTCCGACCCTGGTTTGTGGCGAGCAGAACCCTGACAGTATGCTCGGCCGCACAAACTCGGACCGCCCTGTGGTGAGGGTTGGTAAGTTTCTGTCTGAAAGCCTGTCCCAGCCTGTAAACGAGTCCCAGTGTGAATACCAGTTTCTATGTGAGATAATACCCCTGATTGAAGATCTGATTGTGTTTGTAGGTTTAACCCCTTTGCAAAACAAATGCCGTAATGATCTCATGATGAAGGTTTACCGCCTCCGGGACTTAAAACAATCGCTGGCCGCTTGTATTTGCTTTCCTGGTTACCCTTTAACTTGGGAAAATGTGTACCCTTTAGAATTGGACGACGCCCAAAAGGAACTCTCTTCCCTGGCCTTGTCTTTAGACATTTATATAGCAAAAGAGGACCCTCTCCTCATGTTGGCTGATGCCCAAAAGACACTCCATATCCTTTCCATGACATTGGACATTTGCATAAAGGAACAGGATCCTTCCCTCACCAGCTTCGCTGCCGCTTTGCTGTATCCCTGGTCTACCACGGATCCTTGCCCTGAGTGTATGGCCGGACACCAATGATATGTTTTGGTTAACCCCGGCCGATCAGTCCTGTGAGGTCCCCCTGGAGGATACATATGTTCATTAGTTCATAGTTCATATGTTCATATGTTCATTAGTTCTCCTATTTCTAGCTCAGAAGTCCTTTCTCTAGGTCTTGAGGGTTTTCCAGCTTTAACCCCTGCCGAGCAGTCCTGTGAGGTTCCCCTGGAGAATACTTATGTTTCACTAGCCAACACTAAGGTTCTACTATCAGAGAATAAGTCCCTTTGTTCCCCTATTTCTAACTCCGAATCTGTCACTCCAGCTCTTGAGGGGTTTCCAGCTTTAAACTCTGCTAGGCAGTCCTGTGCGCTTTCCCCGTCAGAGAAAGAATCCCTAAGTTCTGTTCCCAGGGTTATTTCTGTATTAACCTCTGTGGGGCAGCTCTCTGAGTTTCCTTTGGTAAATCCCTGTTCTCTGTCAGCCATGGTCACGCCCCTAGCTTCAGAGGAGAGATTCCTGGTCTCTCCTAATACAGAGAGAAGATTACCTATGTTTTACTCTCAGGCATTGTCTGCATTAACCCCTGTAAATTCTTGCTGCCTCCAAGTTAATGCCTTCGTTTTAGCCTCAGAGAATGAGTCCACAAGTCAGACAGCAGAGGTTGCATTGAGGGATTCCCATAACCGTACGGAGTCCTTAGATATTCTTTGCTATAAATCCCCTGCTTCAGCTCAAGTTTCCGCAGTTTCGTCTACGGAGACTTCGGCTAAAGTTCTGGTTCCTGATAAATGTATTCAGGAGTCAGGTTTTTCCCTAAGCTTGGTCGCAGAGTTCCTTTTCCCGGGTGTTTCGCTGAACCAGCCTGTCGCCCACATAGCGGTGATCCCTGCTTCAGCGCATAGTTCCCACATTATGGAGTCTGCAGTAATTTCTGGTTTCCCAGACATTCCTTACCAAATACCTACTTCAGAGACCAGTACAGTTATGATTAACCCCCGTGTACTGTCTGAGTTCTCCTCCTCTTTAAGCTTAGGGTTAAAAGCATACAGTAGTCTGTATGTCCCTCCTGGGGTTCATATTATGTTCCCAGGAATGTTTGCTGACGCACGGTTTTCTCCCAAAAGTGACGCTTTTTCATATAGATTAGTAAAAAGCTTGCACACTGTTTCCCTTTTCGCTGAATTGTGTCTTACTAGTTTTGAGACTCTGAGAGGTAATAATTCTCCTTCTGATTCTGAAGCTCTTCCTACAAGGAGTATCCTGATTGGGGGTCCCCCTGATTTCTCTGTCCAGGCTAATTCTCCAGGGATCAGCATATCTGTGGTCACTTACTTAGTACTGTCTGAGGTCACCATGCATATATTACAAGTCCTGGGGTTTAAATCTGAGCTATTTAGCTGTCCTGCCTTTGCTGAAACCCAGTCCCTCAGTACTGTGTCTAAATATGCCCCAGCAAACATGGGGTTACTCTGGGAAGAAATTAAAACTCCTGTCTTAAAGGGTATTTTTTCTCATATGTCCAGCAAATCTAGAACCTCAGTAATTGTTTCTAAGTCACTTATCAATACATCTGATTTTTTCTCTAATCAAACCCAGACACCCTCACTATCGGTTAGGAGTCCTGTGATCAGAGATTTTGCACTAGAAAACACACCAATTCATGTTTTTGTCAGGTTAGGTACCCCTGTGGTTAGGGCCATTGCAGTTTCGGAAAAGACTCCTTGTACTCCTAAGGTGCCTGTCATTAAGAGTTTTCATAGTTCATACTTGCTGCTTGTTGATTCTCAGGGCCCTGTCACTGAGGTACAGACATCAGCTTCTGATGTTAGCTTCCCTCCCACCACTACCCTGGCTCTGCCTTTTTCTCAAGCTACTGATTTGAAGATCCCAAGGACTATTCCTGATTCACTGACAATATTATCTCCCAATGAAGATTTCCCAGTATTGGAGAGCTCTACTGTTTGCTTCTCTGCTCCTGCTAAACCATGGTTTTGTCCCTCGGAATTTTCGGTTGCCCCTGTTATTTCCTCTCAGTTGGAAATACTATGTACGTATCCCAAGATTTCGGTCCCTATGCCTGGTTTACTGCTTGCCTTGTCACCTTCCATACCAATAACGGGAGATGCTTCCAACCAGCCTATACCCTTACTAACCATTACCTGGGAGCCTTCTAGAGGAAAAATTCCTCGCAAATTCCAACATGCAGTGGTCAGCCAAGACTTTTTCTGTTACAAAGTTCCTCCTGGTGTATTCGATCAACTATCAGGGCCGCTGATCCTAGATTCAGGTTCCTTTATTAAAGACTGGGCTTTCAGTGGGGGTTCTTCTACCGTTTCTGTTCTGGAACTCTCTGGTTCTTCACAGCCCTGGATTTCCAAGTCATTTTGCGGGGCGAGCCATGTACCAAGGATGTTTCTTCTACCACTCTCATTTCCTAGAACTGTACTCACCAAGGAACTGCTCGTTTACGGATCCCCTTTCCACCTAAAGAACTTTAGGAACAACTCGATGTCTCCGAGACCCATGGATGGTCCTGTCTGGCCGCAGTTTTCACCGTGGGGTGGGGATACACTAAGAAGTAACCACGAGTCTCTGGACCACGACTCTACCCCCAATCCTAGACGGTTCAGCAACAATTCCCGGTCCCCCAACTCTATGTGNNNNAACTATGCGTGCTCATGTTCGCCCGGAGGTCTCGCGTGAAGGGGGGGGTACTGTATGGAATCCACTCCGCGGTTTACTGGTTGCCTTACCTTCAGCACATGTGCAGTCCTGGAGCACCTCCCTGATGTTTGCTGCAGCCTGGATTCACTCACCAAAGCTCCACACTCCCTCTGTATCTATTGCAGCTGTGCAGCCTATCACTGCAACCTAGACTTGCATTCACTCATTGAGCAGTACCCTCACACACCCCTCCGGGATTGGCCCGCTGGCCTTAAGTACTGTCTTCCATAATGCTCCCTGCCGAGCATAGTCCATAACTGGATGTCTACTGTTTTGCACAAGCCCTCGCTTGTTCTCCTATGCTGATACCAGGTCCGCCCGCGTCCTTCACGCTTCCTTCAAGCCGCTTGTTCTCCTTGTCTGATACCAGGTTTCCGCCCTGCGTCCTTCAGCTCCCTTCAAGCCGCTTGTTCTCCTATGCTGATACGGAGGTTCCGCCCTGCGTCCTTCAGCTTCCTTCAAGCTCCTCGCTGTTCTCCTGTGCTGAGCAAAGTGTATCCCCTATGTCTTCAGCTTCCTGCTTTCCTGCACTGAGGCAAAGGTATCCCCCGCGCCCTCTTCCCTGATTCCTCACTGTAGCGGAGGTTTCCTGTGGATCTTCAGCTTCCTGGTTCCTGGGGCCTACTCTTTCCCTAATCTAAGAGGCCGTGTCCTGGTTCTTTGCGCTGTTACAGAGGATTCCCCAGCTGCTCAGGACTCTTGCGCTGTAGCACTGGTGGCACCCGTGCAGCAAAGCAGTGTGCTATTCTGGTCTGCCTATCATCTCCTGTGACCAGTACCATGGGCCATGGTCCGTCGCTCGCGCAGAGGCCAACCCCATGCTCCTAAGCTGAAGCGGGGCTCTCCTGACTACCTTTTGCCGAACTCTTGCCTGAACAATGTTTATCTGATATCTCCTTTCCTGACCCTGGCTTGTACACGACGAGCTGTCTTCTCCTTTCCTGTCCTGCTACGTTTGACAACGAACTGCGCAATCCGGATCAGCCTGCGCGGTCTCAGGTCGGTGCTTTTACAACCCACCTCAGCCTCGTGTTCCGACCCTGGTTGTTGGTGAGCAGAACCCTGACACTGAACAATTGCTGCACCACTCTGGCCATGGGTA
Source organism: Ascaphus truei (assembly GCA_036426205.1). NCBI lineage: Eukaryota > Metazoa > Chordata > Amphibia > Anura > Ascaphidae > Ascaphus > Ascaphus truei. Next base: position 127,830 of record WSYH01000539.1, on the reverse strand, counting down.
GACACTGGAAGAATTGGAGGCTGGTTATAGACAAATCACTTTGTGCCTTGGTAACACTGTAAGATTTTATGCTGGTTATAGACAGGTACACTTTGGGCCTGGTGACAGTGGAGAATTGGAGGCTGGTTATAGACAGTGCACTTTGGGCCTGGGTAGACAATGGAAGAATTGGAGGCTGGTTATAACCGTGACTTGGGCCTTGGTAAAGACAGGTGCACTTTGGGCCTGGGTAAAGACAGGTGCACTTTGGGCCTGGGTAAAGACAGGTGGCATTTTGGGCCTGGGTAAAGACATGTGCCCTTTGGGCCTGGGTAAAGACATGTGCATTTGAGCCTGGGTAAGACATGTGCACTTGGCCTGGTAAAGACAGGTGCACTTGGCCCTGGGTAAAGAGAGGTGCACTGGGCCTGGGTAAAGATAGGTGCACTTTGGGCCGGGTAAAGACAGGAGCACTTTGGGCCTGGGTAAAGACAGACACTTTGGGGCCTGGGTAGGAGTGTAGAGTGTTTAGGCTGGTATAAGACATGTGTACCTTGTGCCTGGGTATAGGCTTGAAGACTTTGTGGCTGCTTAAAGACAGGTGTACCTTGTGCCTGGGTATAGTGTTGAACATTATTTGACAATGTCTTACAGCCAAGGAAGTTAATTCGTTTCAGTAGTTGACAATTTCCTTTTTTTTGACCTTCTTTTAGGTGCCTCTTGAGATTATCATCTGTACTAGATGTCTGCATTCATTCAACCATCGTTGGTGATTTCAAGATTAAAGCTTCTTACTTCGGATAACTCATCACTGGATACATTTAAAACCTCAGTTTGTGGTGACAAAATGCCAGCATATAAAGAGCCTTTATTGTTGCCGCTAAAGTGGCCTTCATTTCCTGTAGAGTTTGGTTGAAGATTATTCACTAGTAGAGTGTTCCCAAGATTTTTTGATGTGTTATTCATGATATGCAATTCTTCTGGGATTTTTAAGATGATATGTTTCATTTGCCGCATTTCTGATGCCATAGTTTGGTGTACTCCCATTAGTTCCTGAGGGTGGGTATTTTGAAATCAAATCATCCTTGATTCGGACGCTTCAATTGCTACAAACTGTCTGTTGATCCTGGCATGTTGTACTCAACGTGCTTCGGTTAATATTGGACTGTGATGTTCATGAGATTCAATATCTATGTATTAAAGATAAATGTGCAATTAACATTTGACATTGTTAACATGTTTTATGTCGCATGTGTTGTTAAAAAGTATGAGATTTTACATAATAAAAAAATTTCTAGCCAAAAAACTTTGTCAAATAACTTTCTCTGTGCATTATTCAGCAACAGTTAAACATGATTAATTGAGTGATGGTGACATGTGTCTTGATGAAATTATTATGCACATACCCTTATCATAAATGATAGTTATTCTGACACCCCCTGCAACATAAATTATCAACATATTAAAAGGGAATTGCATTAAAATTCAAATGTCTACATTGTAGTGACATCTTTCCTTTCACATTATGCTGCTGGCTTTGGCTAGCAGTGACTCACCAGGTCTGAAAGCACAAACACAGGCTGTCCTGCATAATTTCACAACCAACTGTGGTGCCATGGATCATCAAAATGTGTGTGTTTATTTTCATGTGGTTGTATATTTTAAAACGCTCAACAGTGCAAGTGACAACATTGAGAGTACACAAGCACAAATTTTTGAGACTGTTTAAACCACCATTTTGTGCAAAATGAATGACATCCAACACAGACACACACAGACACACAGCACACACACAGACACACACACCTAATGTGTAGTGCAAGTTCAAACACCCATGCTTCTTCACAGTGGAGCAAAAAATAACAAAATGTACGACAAGATAGTTCTGTGTCTGTGTGCAGAGAGAAGACCGGTGCAAGCATAGTGAAGCACAAACGACCTGCATTTTTTGCGCGCGCGCCTACACTATGTGCCCACTATCATTTCATGGCAGAGCCAGAAACAACAGCAAAACTAATGTTCATGCCTGGTTTACTGCTTGCCTTGTCACCTTCCATACCAATACCGGGAGATGCTTCCAACCAGCCTATACCCTTACTAACCATTACCTGGGAGCCTTCTAGAGGAAAAATTCCTCGCAAATTCCAACATGCAGTGGTCAGCCAAGACTTTTTCTGTTACAAAGTTCCTCCTGGTGTATTCGATCAACTATCAGGGCCGCTGATCCTAGATTCAGGTTCCTTTACTAAAGACTGGGCTTTCAGTGGGGGTTCTTCTACCGTTTCTGCTCTGGAACTCTCTGGTTCTTCACAGCCCTGGATTTCCAAGACATTTTGCGAGGAGAGCCATGTACCAAGGATGTTTCTTCCATCAATCTCATATCCTAGAACTGTACTCACCAAGGAACTGCTCGTTTACGGATCCCCTTTCCACCTAAAGAACTTTAGGAACAACTCGATGTCTCCGAGACCCATGGATGGTCCTGTCTGGCCGCAGTTTTCACCGTGGGGTGGGGGTACACTAAGGAGTAACCACGAGTCTCTGGACAACGACTCTACCCCCAATCCTAGACGGTTCAGCAACAATTCCCGGTCCCCCAACTCTATGTGTGCTCATGTTCGCCCGGAGGTCTCGCGTGAAGGGGGGGGTACTGTAAGGAATCCGCTCCGCAGTTTACTGGTTGCCTTACCTTGCATTGTTCCAAAAAAGGTTGGACATCTTTTTAGATGTGGAAAGGTGTACAGGGGTCCATAACAAATAAGTGATATCATGGGGGGAAGGATGTTGATCCAGTGATAATCGATTGTCCAATCTTGTCTGGATCGGAAGGAATAGAAGTTTTCTCCCTCAATGGGGTTTTTTTTTTTGCCTTGCCTATCTGTGATAATAAGTATAAGATATAGGTATAACTGGTATCTGTTGTCTAAATTTTGCATAGGTTGATAATTTGATGGACGGAAGTCTTTTTGGTCAATTACCTCATCTAACTAGGTGAATCATGCTACTATGAATTGTGAAGGATAATTATTGAACTTATTCATGGGATGTTGGAGCACCCTTTACTCCTATATATCTACATTCCGGTGGTGCACAATGTGGGAACCTGTCTTCCTAGCGGTATATCCTGTATGTTAAAGAAAATAAATGAGGTTTACAGGTATGAGGGGACGAGGGGTGTCGGTGTGGGTATGGTGTTTATTAGATTTTGAATGGTTTGTTGTGGGGCCTAGGATGCTGGGATCTTGAAGTCCCTCGCATTAAGGCCTTGACATTACGGGGCCACCGTACACTATTGCCCCTGCGTGCTATGCTCCGGGCTAGCAAGGACGCGGAGTGCTTGATTTGCAAGTGGCGAACTCCTAGGACATGGTCAGTGCCCTTTAACCGTCGTGTTCCCGCCGCGGTCTCACGGGACCCACTCACCCGCTAGTGAATGTGCCGGTCTGCCTGCCAGTTACGGGTCGGCACCCGACACTAGCGCCTTAGCGCGAGTCCTGAACTCTCCGCATGCCACTAGCAAGAATCCTCCACTGATCCCCCGGAGCCACACCTCTCGTTGCGCAGCCCAGAGTAGGATTTGAGTACCTTGGGCTACAACTCTCCAAGCCTTGGGGAAAGACTCCAGTCCTTCACTGGGAATACATACTGTACATCAGAGAAGTAGAAGTTATAATAAAAAATGTGTACATGTATTTTAGTCAACGAATACATAACTGACTGAAAATAGGTTATGTACATTTCAATAAATTTCTTTTTATCACGTGAGGCTTTAGCTTAGCTTTAACTGTGCTGCTGAGGACTCCCAATGGAGGTGCCTAGTGCATCATATGCCAATTACAGGGATGGTCTGTGTAGGTCATCGTTACGACGCGGGCTCTGCGATGTCTCTGTCTCTATTCTCTTATCCTGGGAAGGCTGTCATAGGCTGTTGAGGCCTTGATCTCTTCGTCTTAGTCGTCTGACTCGAGTGAAAATGCTGTCATCTAATGCGACATAAAACTGTGATTCTGGGTATCGAGCTGATTAACTGATGAAGCCACTGGTGAGTGGTATTCGGAGGCAGCAGGCTCCCATAGTACTCAGAGAACTCATTACAGGAGGGATGCCTCACCAGTCCTAGGGGAATTGTGGATTGTTCCTTCTCAAAGGTAAAATTGAATAGTCTCAGAGTATACTGAAGCGGAGTCTCTGTTAACTCTATCGTCGGGATCATTGTCTGTCACTACGAAGTCTATTCTGATTCTAGGTGCACTCTTTCACCACTTGTGGGAATAGGCAACAAGTGGTTTCGGTGCCAGACCGATTACCCGTAACATTCAATGTCACGATGCGGTTAGACAGGGGGAGGCCCGTATCGGGGCTACTACTTCTGAGGTGATCCTTCTCCAGCGATCGGCCAGTCAGATGTTGGATTCCGGGGGAGACCCTTAAAATTGATAAGGAGAATTTGGTTTCTCCGGGTCCGAATGCTCCCGATTCAGTGAACTTGTGATCATACGCGTCTCTTGTTAGTGGTCATTTAAACTTGATCTTGGCTACTTTCGTAGCTGAGAGGCATGGTGCAGGCGGTTCTGATAGTCGTTCAGACATTAGTCTGGTAATGAGTCATCTATGGGTACACCCTATCAGTAGAGTAACCTTAGACGGTATGTCTTAGGCAAGCCGTGCTCCCTTTCAGAGAACATATGCAATATGGGTGTGTACCCGTTAGATTTCAGTCTTGGGTGGTGCACATTGACGCTCGCCGGCCGCGGGCGGTTTTTGCGAATAACTTCAACGTGATGTGTTGTGATTACATAGGAATAGACAATGTCATGGGTGCGTGATTGTTTGTTCAACATTTAGGACGACGTTTTTTTTTTTTTTTTTAGTGGCCTCATGAGTTTTTTAAGAGTGGGAATTGGCACCTTCTCGGGTACGTTTCCCCCTAAAATGCAATCCCTATTCAGTTAAGGTGGCGAGAGTAGAATAGTGGCTCTGAGAATAGTGTGAAAAAAAAATAATCTCGGGTGTTGTTTTTTCCGCAATTGCGGCGGAACGGCAGAAGGTTAATTTTCCTAAAATAGACATGATTCCGGTTTACGCTGTATTTTTCTCTGTAGGTGGCGGAGTAGCTTTGCGCCGCTATTCGGCCACTCCTAGAATGGCTGGTTTAATGCCGAAATCAGCCAGTCGACCAAGTAAAGTTGGCAAGTGCCTGGGTGGGATGATGAGCGGCTGTCTTATGAGCGGGGATTCGGCATCTAGAAAAAAACAAGCTTGTTGAAATATATTTGGTTAGGACATGCTGTCAATGGTAGCTAAAGATAATTGTTTGATATTTATGATTCATGTGGTCTTTCAAACTATACTGTAGACTTTGTTACATGAAAATAGTTCATTCTTATGACATAATAGGTTCAACTGTTACGTTAGATGTTTATTTAAACCATATCAGTTGATTACTCTTTTATGTATTAGGTTACTGAAATATAATCGAAATATAATTATAAGTGGTGCAACGGCTCTGCTATCCTGGAAGGAGCTTTCCCTTCTGATACTCCTGGAGAAACGAGAACATTCTGTGTAGCTGGGCGAAACGCGTTTAGTAGTGAACGTCAAGTTAGACCAATTTTGGCCATGGAAGGCGCTCCGTTAGGAATCGACCCTGTCTAGCTCATGACGGTTCATATATCAGAACGGGCACACAGAGGGGAAGCTAACCTTTCCAGGATACAGAAGCCGTGGAAGACATGCTAAGAAGACCTAAGGGAGGCGATGGTGACGGAGCTTCGTGGATACCCGATTGTCACATGTGTGATATATGCTTTTTAATCCTACTAGCACATTTGTATAGTGCGTCATTTTTAAGCCATGATTTTTATATAAAGTTTTCATTACTGATGCGCACAATGTTTAGTTCCTCCTCTCCTTATAATGTGCACGATTTGTGATCGGTAGTTAAGTATCGTTTTAGGGGGTCCGGTTGCACAGTGTTCACCATAATGGTGGCAATCGCCCAATTGCCAACTGCATGTTATATTACCTTAGTCGTGTGAGTAGTAAACTATACGAGCCAAGACACTGCATCAATATTTCATTCAAATTGAATTAGCTCGTCTCAGGCATTATTTGTCTATTTTGATTCTCTTTTTCCTCCAACATGGTCCCCCTGTGATGTTTTGGAGATCATTCCTAACCTTGGAACCGTGAAACCGGTCCTCACCAGTGAGGTTTTTGGAGCTGGGGGTGTTTGGTTACCCACATCCTTTTCATCATTTCATAGATTTATTATTATTATTTTGTTGATCACTTTTATTAAAGTTGTTTTGATCGCCTGATATTCACCTTTTTACAACAATAATGCTATGCTTTGTTAATAATAATCAAAGGGGGGTTTAGTCCCCAGTGGAGCAAGTAAAACCCAGGTCTGCTCCCGAACGAGATGGGACGGGTAGGAGGGACCACACATCGTCTCAGGGCCCTAATAGCAGGAGCTACGCAACGTGCAACGCAAAACAGGGTTGATTATATATATAGTATTTATTATACATAGGATAAAGGGGAGCATCAGGGAGTTGTGGAGGTAATATGGTTTAAGAGAGAAGATGACTGTAAAAAATGAGGTGGGTAAGGACAGGGCAAGGGCAAAGTCTCATATGATCAGGTTTACTAAAGGTACATATAGTTTTCCAGTATATGACGCTTGGATAGATGACTGATAAGTAGATTGGAAAAGCCGACCTCAAATAGTCAACTCTGACAGTAAAAACCCTCAGTCCTGCAACACACCAGTATCCTGGCAAAAGGGTTTATCCTTGTCACCCACTAAACCATTAGTATTCTTTGAGCATAGATATAACTTTATCATACACTATTTACCATAGCATTAATACTAATGTTGTTACTAGACGTAATAGTACTCAGTATCAGCAATAACACACACTTAGAGAATTTATTTGGCTTGGTGGGGGCTTTGTGTGTAGCAGATTTTCCGTCTGGGGGCCTCAATGGAACAGCTTTTGGAAGAAGACATATGGATAGAGAACCTGGAAAGGACCATTCTCTTTCGATTGATGAAAATCAGTCCTCAATTTATCCACTAATTGAGACAAGTACCAATCGTGGATCGTTTTCTCAAAATTGGGTAACACTAGCAGAAATTGTGAGAAACTGTCGCAGTACACGGGCGCTAGCATCTTTGACGAACTTATGGAAGGCATAGCCCTTAAGGATTTGTCGAGTGTGTCTACATCGATCATTTATCAAGGCCGCTGACAATTGGAGGGGTTGGTAACATGTTATCCTTTGATGAACTAGGGCGCGCATTACATCACTTGAATGTATACCGCTTCTAAGTGTTGCAAAGCTACACTATCATACCCCATGATCCAACACTCATTTTCTCCACAGAGCTCAAAAAACATACTATTCTGTAGGATCTAGTCCAATGATGCTTTCTTCATCTCTAAATACAGGAACACCGTATTGTCTTATTATCTGCCAATCCCAAACTAGCAACATTCTACCATTTACGACCATTAGCTACACAAAGGTTTAGATCCCCACTCTCGGAAAGACCAATTAGTCTGGGGAATTGGGATGGAATTTACAGCATCACATCGCCAGTCGTACGGACTATTATTATTGCGCGCCCTTTGTCCATTCGCTTCATATCCTTGTCTTAAGGAACACGAAGGAGTGCTACTAAGATTGGAGGGAATTACAGAGAATGCAGAAACTCGAATATGTGGTGGACTGATGTATGTGGAGGACTTGTTTAGTCCTGTATTCAATTCAATAACGGTATAAGTCATCAGTTTCACATTTCCTGCGATCTCGAGGGCAGGAATTTTGCACATCAATAGAATTCACCATTTGCGGTTCTACAATTGGACTATACATAAATAACTTGTCTTGATTTTGATACCAATAATACTAAAGATCACATGAGATACCAGGCACGAAAAAATGGGGACACATTGCCCCCACCATGCCATTTATATACTAGGCGTGTGGATAGGATGAGAAACTGTGGTCTTAAGCGAGGGCTCGTCGATTGCGATATACGTGGTCACATAGTTCTGTGGGGCCGCTATATAGACGACGTCATACTGTTATGGAGTGGTTTACAGACGAAAAAGGTTTCTATGTGATATTCCATTGAAGGTCCTCAATTACTAACAACCACAAACTTGAAACTCCTTATGAACGTAGAGATTGAGTGCATAAAATAAACTTTTAGACTACCACATAATGTTAAGAATCATGATGGGCCTAAAACAACCAATTTTTAGGGAAGGCAACAACCTTCACAGAATAGACCTCCTGGTAGCTGACAGCCGACCATCCAGATAGATTTAATCGCATTCCTCCACTGGACAATTCCAAGTTGGGCGGAATTGTTCCAATTTAGAGGAGTTTGATCATGCGCTGGTGCAGATACACCTAATGTCTTCTGCAGAGGTGGTATCACAGCAAAAGGGGTTTTAAAAGAATGTCCTATAACAAGGGAGAAGAAAACAGCCTAGCATAGTTCAATGTGTAGTGGTGGGTCAGAGAAACCAATCATGACACTTACATAACACAGTCATCAGGTAGACAGTGGTACATACCAATCTGAACCAATGGAAGATATTAGTAGGAATTATCTTCTCTACAAACATGTGGCTATGTCATCGATTGGAGGATGGTGACCTCAAACAGGTACTTAAGTGGAGTACCGAACCAATGACTGTGCGAATTAGTACACTGTTAAGTACAGGAGATATCGGGGAATCACGGACGAACCTGGGGAGTATTCAGCCACTATCGTCCTTGGAATCCGGAGACTGCACGCGTGAATAGCCATTGATAGATTTTTTTTTTAGTGCCCATTGTGCCAAATCCTGAGACGGATCACTTTTTGGGCCCAAATCAAAAAAACCTACCATCTTAGGGTAATAATAACTGACTCACCTCGGTGGGTGTGATTTTAATTTCATTCATGTACAATGTGGAAAAGAGATATTGTGGGCAAAACCTCACAGCAATCTGAAAAACGGATCTCGAACATATAGGGTCCATCAGAAACAGTAAAGATCTGCCGGTGGCAAAACACATTGTTACACGTAGCCCACTGATGGTAGTTGGAACGCCCTATCTTATTGGTATGTCGAACATGTGTAAGCTCGGGCGACCAAGGAGATGGTGACTGGGTATCGCCATTCTTATGCAAAACTGAGGGAGGTGGATCTATCCACTTAAACTACACTGTACCCAGATTGGTTCAAGTGAGGGCTTGCATATTAACTCCGTTTTCGAGAACCCGTCTCTTGTTACTTTAGCCTGTCATGAGATCCAGGTGATATTATATTGTAATCGAGTTTTCATATAACTCTTTGGAACCAATTAGTTCTGATTGTCTAGAGTTGTCCAGGTGTTTTACATCCTACATATGAACACCTAATGTATCTGATGAGACACCATATATCCACCTAGATAGGATAGATACATGTTTATAACGAGATCTCAATATATAATTTTATGATGTGGGTAATTATAAGGATACGGTTGGCACTTATAATGTATGAGTCACATACCCTTTTGGAACACATATGACTTTAGAGGTGGTCCTTATAGGGGCCACCCTCCTACATCCCATATATACATCCCCCTTTTCCCTATGCCATATAATTTTTGAGCTTCATATCATTACTAAAACACCCCAACAACTAACAGCCAGGTTTTCGTATGTCTTCTCTGTATACGGTCTACTATATGATGAGTTATATGTATACTCCTTCGGCGCATATTGATTTAGAGGTGCGTCCTCTAAGTAGGGGCTCACACTGCTCACCCCATATATACTACCGACACCTTTCCTAATGATATTATTTACCATTTTAAGCTCTATTTAATTACCTAGAACACAATAAACAGCTATGGTTTCACGTATGTTCTCTTATAACTATCATGTTTTTTTGGCTACTGCTGGGGGTCTAGTCCATAATCAGGACAGGGATCACTAAAATACATAACAATAATGCAGCAATGGTGTTTCAAAATGTTTATTTTATGCAATTTTCGTAACGGATTAACTGGGGGGTCCGAGCGTATGATATAGAGTCCTCCCCAACAACATTCTTTATCAATGACCTCTTGCAGCAAACTTGCAGGACTGGTCTGAATAAGCGCACAGGTAAGATTTGAAGCCGTCCTCCTTTAAAACCTTATGGTGAGGACCATACTGTTCGATCCTACGCACCCTCCGCCACCCTCCCCATAGAGGATTGGCTATACAAGGGTTGGTGTAACTATTCATGGGAGACTTACCCAATTCCTGTTTAAATAAAGCGGTGGTATTTGACTGTCATACAATGAAGGAGTCTCCTTACCAGCGCCTGTCGAAGCATAGGTTGCCTATGGCGCGAAACTGGGCACGTCTGGCTTCGGTTGAGATGACGTCCTTTCTCTTTGACGATTGGTGTTGGTGGGGCGGACCGGGGATTGGATAGTGGACAGGAGACGTTGCTGTACCGAGGTCATTCATCAGGCCACGCGGCGGAACGGGTTTGGATCAGCTTTGTCCTTTGATCCCTATACACGAGCCTTTTTTTTTTGTTGTTGATCTTTTATAAGCCTGTTGTGTGACGGTGATAATCGTAATACTAATACCTTTTGGCGGGGCAGGCTTTGTTTATGCGCACGATCCTCTCCCACATAGGGGGAGTGTGAATTATATCTGGGCCTGATTACACAACATCAGTATTTAGCTGGAGTACACAGTGTCACGGCTTGCGGGAGGCTATTTTATACCTATGGTTCCTTTTGTAGGGGTTTTTCAACTGTGAATCTAATGTGCCCGTTATATTACAGTGGCAATCTTTGAGTACAGATGTGTGCGACACCCAATGAGGTGTCTTTTATATCAGCACGGTGGACTTTTTATACACAGCTTCTAAGATTATATATCATGAGTTTTTAGATCACCCCACGTGCACCTTAACTGTGGCTAGCTCGTATCAAGTGTACATACTTTGTCTCCTTCATGCCATTGCAAGTCTCTTATCAGTCAGTACTTCCAGCATCATATGATACATGGGAATACTATAGTACCTGTTCGATATACCTGATATATGTGGATTTGTTCCTTGCCCTCTGGTCACTACCCTACACTCATGTTTAAACGCATTTCTTTTACCCATATTTTACCCCACACTCCCTGATGTCCTTCCATGTATATGATTATAATAAACAAGAACCCCCTTTTTGTTTTGACGTTGCCAGCATCAGAGGCATATTGGCTGGGACATATTGTGGTGGTCCCCTTACCCTCTCGGAAGTGCTAGCCCGGGTTTCGTGCTCCACTGGGGACCTATAACCCCCCCTTGGATTTTACTGGTATCCATTAGTTTTTACCACTTGCACCATGAGTTAGCAATATACTTATACATGAAGTATCGTGAGAGCGCGATAGCATTTGTGTGTTTTGTTAGCTATTATGCTTTATCAATATTTTATTAGCTTGTGTAGCTGTACAAATATCACTGCACTATATTGATAACAAAGAGTGAGGACTTGCACAAGAATGTCTGAGTCATGTGTTCTAGGGATGCCTATATGACTCCAATCCTAGGGATACAGAACACAATCAGATGTCCATGAACTCTTGATTTAGCACAAGGTCAACATGATGAACCTACTAGTTGTGTATGTTGTTTTTAAAACCTTTTTTTAAAAATACAAATCCTGTGTGACTTTGGTAATCTCTGTTGCTGCTGCTGTATCTGCGTGTAAAGGAACTTGTGAATATGTTATCAATCCTTCCCACTAGGTCAAAACTACAATATGGACGTCATCACAGCTCATTGTCCTAATCTGTTAAAAAAAATACTTGTTCATGGTGATTTTTAGTTGTCAACAACAGTTGAACTAATTGTAATGTTCATCAAATACATGATACGATTGGCATTGTATTTATTTTTATATTCTTGAGTTATGAATACATAGTATGAACGTGTATAGTTACAACCATGAAAAATGTCACCTACTATATGCATTTATAAAGAAGTATCATAATGTTGTGATCTGTAACCTCAGCTGGACAATTTTAATGTTTGTAAAATTGTTACTTTCAGAAATTATTGCTATTTTGAAATAGATTTTATTGAACATTAATGTTGAAAAAAAACATATTACATGTTCATTTAGCATTTGTCTGACTGCTTTTGCAAAATTGCGTAAAACATGATGTTATAAATATTATACAAGGTCATCTTTGTTTATAGATTTGTTATTGTGCAATAATATGGAAAACTATACCGTAATGCATATCATTAGAAATACAATGTACAAGCCATAAATAAAATATTAGTAAAGTGTTAATTATAATGAAGTGTTTTTTGTAGGTTTTCGTTTTTTTTTTTAGAATGATTATAAATGTGATTAAGTGTCATGAAATACTAAATTCTGTAACAGTCAGTTATATAGGTAATGATGGAGAGTTACATTCACTACAAGCAGAAATAATGCATCACTGTGAATCAGCAATTCGTGTTGAAAGCCATTTAGTAACATCATGAAACTGTGAGAACTACAGTCTCAAATCAGGCAAAACTCTTTTGTTAGCCAGGTACCATTCATGATTGTGACATCCATGTCAGAGTGATATTCTTGAACACAAAGGACATACTTTCCCAATTTGCATCGCCAATGATATGTTATTATGAATCTTTTTATTATTGCTGTGTTAATGAGTTGTAACAGTTATAAGCGCAGAAGTGTACCACTATGCTTACGATTATAAGCTTGTGTTTGCTGCTGGTTCCACAGTGACTTGCAAAGACGCGGCCTCGTTGTGTGAATTGTGCGCGCATTGGAAACTACTCTGTCTCCCACAGTCATCATGGCCAAAACTAGCGATGCGTTCTGGGCAATTCAACAGCCCGCTTGTGTACTGCAAGATCTCACACACACTGGTAAAATTAAAGCAGCTCATGTCCCAGTGAATGTTCGGCGGCACTAGCGCGATCTAGGAGTGCGCTGTGCTGCTTAAGCACACGCCCCTCAATTGGGTGCTGGGCACAGGACGCCCCGTCAGCTGAAGGTGCAGCCGCGCGGATGCAGGGGTGTTTTTTTAACACTCGATAAACATTTTATCAAAGCCTGTGAAGGAGGCGTGGCCAACTCCCCCACTAGCCGGTTGACAAAGAGGCGTGAACCAGCCGTGTGCATGCATGACGCCCTTTTTCGCTTCCCCAAGGAAATTGCACGCATCAGCCCACTCAGTCAGCCAAGATACCCTCTCTCCCTCACAGGATGCAGGATCGCGGTTAGCGCTGTGCAACGTGCCACCCACCACTCCGGCCCTGGACGCGCGCGTCACCCCTTCCCCAACGTCGGTGCTGCCTCGCGTTATTGGTCACAGACATACTGGTCAATCCGCTGCCGTATTATGTGTGAACTTGCCCACGTAGCATGGCCACGCCCCCAGCAGTTGTTTCCGCCAATAAGGGCAAACCAGGGCGTGGTAGGTCATGGAACGCCCCCCGCTAACAAGCGAACACGGCCCCCCTCCCATGAAAGCTACTCATCCACTCCCCTCCCCCCGGATACCTAAACATACGGGTTAGCGTCTGTGCACGACGCAGATCTCCCCGAGCCCGCGCGCTGTTCTCACATGGATGCGTTGTACCGCAGCCAAATTCTAAGTAACAAGCGTTTTTGAAAATTTATATGGTGTTTGTGAGCGTTTATTAGTTATGCTTTACATATACGTTGGTTCCACCCGCAAAGTGAGATTGTTTTCGTCGCCTATTAGCCCATCATCATATGTGTCTAATAAGTAGGTCATCATGTAATGTTGGGAACAATGGAGAACTGTTTGTAACTAACAGTTACATGTTGTGCTCATGTCACTCATGTATTTGTTGTGTACTAACAGTATACATGTATATGTACATATGTTGACAATGGTGTGTGAGTGTTAGGAAAGAAACATGTTTGCGCTTTAGCAGCGGCTGTCTTGTGATTATGCGTCACAGTGATGCAGTAGTGTTATTGTCAAGATAGTTACGTTTGGATAGTGGTAAGGATAACAATGTTTACTTTTTATTGTATAGTTATGAAAGAGGATTGCTTGGAAATTTGAAGCTGCGGGCCGGCGCTTGTGTCCGTTGCGGCCGCGCCGCCGCTTGCTTGCAGAGACGGAGTTGACAATCGGTTGAATCAATCCTGGGTCCTAGCCCGAGGCACATACACTCCTGTGATGACCGTTCATCTGGCATTGGGTTCTGCGGTACATTGGTTGAAGGACAGGACTGAGGCCGGTACACAGCTTCTGTTGTCCCATGCACACAGGTTTTTGCCCAGTACATTATGCAACATACCAATTGTTGTTTCCTCCATCATTGCATGTCACATTGTGGTACCGCACTTGTTGTTGTTTTGAGTACGATGACAGCCAATTCTGTGAGCGTGGTCTGTTAATGGGGATTCCGATTAGAAGAAGTGTTTTAGCAGGAGAAAGAAAATATGTTCCATGTTCTAAATAATTACAATATAATCCACAACTTTCCAGCCTAACAGTAGATGTTCAACAAGTCAGAGCTTAGAAGCATCGTTCAAAACATGTGATTCTATGTTAAGTGTGGTAACGGGACTGATTTTCCATTTGCTGTAGGATGATTTGGCTGTGTTTGTTAGTAATTATATTTGTTCTTTATAAAGCATATATTTCTGATCGTAAAGTAACTTTTATCTTGCTTGTAATTCTTATGCTATAATAGAATAAACATTTTAATGGTCGTCTGCACCAACTTGAAGCACATGTCTATTGCCCTTTAATATTGCAGTTAATAATGACTCAATTCAAAGTTCTCTTGCACATACACAAAATTGGATACTTTTTATTTCTTCATGTGTACGTGATTTACAATGGTTTTAATTCACAGAAAACAACAAAAAGCCAGCTTTTTCACAGCTCACAAACTCCCAGCAACCAGGTGTTTATATAAATATAAAGCATGATCAAATAGTTCGAGTTACCACATTTCTTCTTTAGCTTCATATATAAGATAGTAATGCTATGTTTAATCCCTAATTATATGTCACAACAATTTGTTTTACTTTTGCGTTTACATAAGATGGAATCTGGAGTTGTTTGGGACATACTAAGATAATTTGTGTCCTTATAACCATTGAAACATTCACAATGCCAACAAACCAGCTTATATCTGACATTTGTTGTGAACACAAATTGTAAGGCAACAAAACAATGAATTAATATATTAGCACATCACTGTTGTGTGTAGTGATATATATATACACACATTGGATATACATACTATTATGACTATACACACATTAGAGCAAACACTTATCTAGGGACAAGATAGGACCACATAGATCTTCCACCACACTTTTAGTTCAGCACTATCTCCCACATTCACATACCACACCCATTTTTATTTAACTCCCACCCCGACGCAAAAACTTTTGTAAAGTACTTGTTAAATGTGGTGCGCATCCATTCATTTCTAGATTACACAGCTATAACACACACAACATCACTCTTACATCATTCTTTCAGGAAACCAGTTTCAACACTCTTTAGCCATAATATTCATCCACATCCGGGGGGAAGGACAAGCACTATGATAACATTCCAAGAGTACACTGTTTTAAGTATCGCTTTGTTTTTCATTCATTGGTAACATCGCCGGAAAGAAGAGTAAGATTCGTATCTCGAAAGCTTCGCACATATAGTAAAAGCATTTCGTTAGCTACAGAACGGTATCACTATTATTATTTTTGATTATTGTAAGCTCGTCTAACAACTCGTTGTACTGAACCCTACCTTTGTAGATGGTATCAGTACGCGTGTAGCCGAGCTTCTCAATAAGATATATAGATTAATCGAATGAAGATATAAGAGTCTATAGATATAATTTAATATATAAATATATTAGAATTCGCTCAGTTATATATATAGATCATAGGAATATATACACAGTACAATACACACACAATAAAGTGAAATTATACATGGCATCAATGATCCTTAAACATTTTCTCAAATACATAATCAGACCACTATACATGTCATAAGATAGTACTTTTTAGCAATGGGACATGACAGTTATACTATAAGGTGTGGAGTGTTGTGATATTATGGATAATTTAAGAATGTACATATTAATTACAAAGGCCAATTGAATTATAATGGTAATTAATTTCATCTAACGTTGAACTGTACAATTTGAGTACACTGTGTACTAGAATATTAGTAGTTCACTAATTATGTATGTAAGCATAATTAATTAACCAATGTTCAGTTAGCCAACATGAGATTAGGCATGTAGGGCCATTAAAGTAGTCTAGGCTGTGTTCAAAGACGTGTTGCGCTTATCATGTGTTGGACATTATATATATAAAATTTACACAAGAGACACATGTCATGAAGATTAACGTTGGGTAATAATGCCTACTACATGTATTAAGCCGTTATTTAAATTAGAAATTGAGTAAAATACATATCACAACACACTGTACAACAAACATTAAGACAAATGAAAACATTTTGTTGAAGAACAATACAAACAATAATTCATTCTAAAAATACTTTTTATTTTTTATGTGTTTTTCAATTGTGAACGAGTAACTGGCCGTTGAGTGGCTCACTTCATTTGTTTCGTGGCTTTACACACTCTTTTATTGTTTGTTGTTTCGGGGTTAATGAATGCTGCACTTGGGCTGAAATGTAAGGAATCCGTCCGCGGTTTACTGGTTGCCTTACCTGTATGACATGTGCAGTCCTGGACAACCTCTCCTGATGTTTGCTGCAGCGGGATTCACTCACCAAAGCAATACACACTCCCTATGGTATCTATTGCAGCTGTGCAGCCTATACATGCAACCTAGACTTGCATTCACTCATTGGAGCAGTACCTTCACACCCCCCTCCGGGGATGTGCCCGTGGCCTTTACTGTACGTCGTTCATAATGCCTCCTGTCCGAGCATAGTCCTAACGGATGTCTAGTTTGCCACAAGCCTCGCTTTGTTCTCCTATGCTGATACCAGGTTCCGCCCTGCGTATCTTTCAGTTCCTTCAAGCCGCTTGTTCTCCTATGCTGATACCAGGTTCCGCCCTGCTCCTTCAGCTCCTCAAGCCGTTGTTCTCCATGCTGATACGGAGGTTCCGCCCTGCGTCCTTCAGCTTCCTTCAAGCTCCCGCTTGTTCTCCTGCATGAAGAAAGGTATCCCCTATGTCTTCAGCTTCCTGCTTTCCTGCACTGAGGCAAAGGTATCCCCCGCCCTTCAGTCTCCTGATTCCTGCACTGTAGCGGAGTTTCCCTGTGGATCTTCAGTTTCCTGGTTCCTGGGGCTACTCTCCCTAATCTAGAGAGGCCGTTCGTTGTCCTGGTTCCTGCACTGTTACAGAGGATTCCCCAGCCGCTCAGACTCTTGCGCTTGTACTTGTAGCATGGGGCAACCGTGCGCAGCAAGCGGGTGGCTATTGTGCTTCTGTTGCCTACATCATCCTGTGACCAGTACCATGGGCCATGGTCGTCGCTCGCGCAGAGGCCAACCCGCTCCTAAGCTGAAGCGGGGGCTCTCCTGACACTGTTGCCGAACTTTGCCTGAACAATGTTAATCCTGATATCTCGTCCTGACCCTGGCTTGTACAACGACGACGCTGTCTTCTCCTTTCCTGATCCTGCTACGTTTGACAACGAACTGCGCAATCCGGATCAGCCTGCGCGGTCTCAGGTCGGTGCTTTTACAACCCCACTCGCTCGCGGTCCGACCCTGGTTTGGGCGAGCAGGAAAACCCTGACAGTATGCTCGGCCGCACAAACTCGGACCGCCCTGTGGTGAGGGTTGGTAAGTTTCTGTCTGAAAGCCTGTCCCAGCTGTAAAACGAGTCCCAGTGTGAATACCAGTTTCTATGTGAGATAATACCCCTGATTGAAAGATCTGATTGTGTTTGTAGGTTTAACCCTTTGCAAAACAATGCCGTAATGATCTCATGATGAAGGTTTACCGCCTCCGGGACTTAAAAAACAATCGCTGGCCGCTTGTATTTGCTTTCCTGGTTACCCTTAACTTGGGAAAATGTTGTCCCTTTAGAATTGGACGACGCCCAAAAGGAACTCTCTTCCCTGGCCTTTGTCTTTAGACATTTATTATAGCAAAAGGGACCCTCTCTCATGTTGGCTGATGCCAAAAAGACACTCATATCCTTTCCTGACATGGACATTTGCATAAAGGAACAGGATCCTTCCCTCACCAGCTTCGTGCCGCTTTGCTGGATCCCTGGTTCTACCACGGATCCTTGCCTGAGTGTATGGCCGGACACCAATGATATGTTTTGGTTAACCCCGGCCGATCAGTCCTGTGAGGTCCCCCTGAGGATACATATGTTCATTAGTTCATAGTTTCATAGTCATATGTTCATTAGTTCTCCTTTCTAGCTCAGAAGTCCTTTTCTAGGTCTTGAGGGTTTTTCCAGCTTTAACCCCTGCCGAGCAGTCCTGTGAGGTTCCCCTGGAGAATACTTATGTTTCACAGCCAACACTAAGTTCTACTATCAGAGAATAAGTCCCTTTGTTCCCCTATTTCTAACTCCGAATCTGTATCACTCCAGCTCTTGAGGGGGTTTCCAGCTTTAAACTCTGCTAGGCAGTCCTGTGCGCTTTCCCCGTCAGAGAAAGAATCCTAAGTTCTGTTCCAGGGTTATTTCTGTATTAACCTCTGTGGGGCAGCTCTCTGAGTTTCCTTTGGTAAATCCCTGTTCTCTGTCAGCCATGGTCACGCCCCTAGCTTCAGAGGAGAGATTCCTGGTCTCTCCTAATACAGAGAGAAGATTACCTATGTTTTACTCTCAGGCATTGTCTGCATTAACCCCTGTAAAATTCTTGCTGCCTCAAGTTAATGCCTTCGTTTTAGCCTAGAGAATGAGTCCACAAGTCAGACAGCAGAGGTTGCATTGAGGGATTCCCATAACCGTACGGAGTCCTTAGATATTCTTTGCTATAAATCCCCTGCTTCAGCTCAAGTTTCCGCAGTTTCGTCTACGGAGACTTGGCTAAAGTTCTGGTTCCGATAAATGTATTCAGGATGCAGGTTTTTCCCTAAGCTTGGTCGCAGAGTTCCTTTCCCGGGTGTTTCGCGAACCAGCCTGTCGCCCACATAGCGGTGATCCCTGCTTCAGCGCATAGTTCCCACATTATGGAGTCTGCAGTAATTTTCGGTGTTCCCAGACATTCCTTACCAAATACCTACTTCAGAGACAGATACAGTTATGATTAACCCCCGTGTACTGTCTGAGTTCTCCTCCTCTTAAGCTTAGGTTAAAAGCATACAGTAGTCTGTATGTCCCTCTGGGGTTCATATATGTTCCCAGGAATGTTTGCTGACGCACGGTTTTCCAAAAGTGACGTTTTTCATATAGATTAGTAAAAGCTTGCACACTGTTTCCCTTTCGCTGAATTGTTGTCTTACTAGTTTTAGAACTCTGAGAGGTAATAATTCTCCTTCTGATTCTGAAGCTCTTCCTACAAGGAGTATCCTGATTGGGGGTCCCCTGATTTCTCTGTCCAGGCTAATTCTCCAGGGATCAGCATATCTGTGGTCATTACTTAGTACTGTCTGAGGTCACCATGCATAATATACAAGTCCTGGGGTTTAAATCTGAGCTATTTAGCTGTCCTGCCTTTGCTGAAACCCAGCCCTCAGTACTGTGTCTAAATATGCCCCAGCAAACATGGGGTTACTCTGGGAAGAAATTAAAACTCCTGTCTTAAAGGGTAGTATTTTTTCTCATATGTCCAGCAAATCTAACCTCAGTAATTGTTTCTAAGTCACTTATCAATAACATTGATTTTTTCTCTAATCAAACCCAGACACCCTCACTATCGGTTAGGAGTCCTGTGATCAGAGATTTTGCACTAGAAAACAACCAATTCATGTTTTGTCAGGTTAGGTACCCCTGTGTTAGGGCCATTGCAGTTTCGGAAAAGACTCCTTGTACTCCTAAGGTGCCTGTCATTAAGAGTTTTCATAGTTCATACTTGCTGCTTGTTGATTCAGGGCCCTGTCACTGAGGTACAGACATCAGTTCTGATGTTAGCTTCCCTCCCACCACTACCCTGGCTCTCCTTTTTCTCAAGCTACTGATTTGAAGATCCCAAGGACTATTCCTGATTCACTGACAATATTATCTCCCAATGAAGATTTCCAGTATTGGAGAGCTCTACTGTTTGCTTCTCTGCTCCTGCTAACCATGGTTGTTGCCCTCGGAATTTTCGGTTGCCCTGTTATTTCCTCTCAGTTGGAAATACTATGTACTATCCCAAGATTTCGGTCCCTATGCCTGGTTTAACTGCTTGCCTTGTCACCTTCACAACCAATAACGGGAGATGCTTCCAACCAGCCTATACCCTTACTAACCATACCTGGGAGCCTTCTAGAGGAAAAATTCCTCGCAAATTCCAACATGCAGTGGTCAGCCAAGACTTTTTCTGTTACAAAGTTCCTCCTGGTGTATTCGATCAACTATCAGGGCCGCTGATCCTAGATTCAGTTCCTTTATTAAGACTGGGCTTTCAGTGGGGGTGTTCTTCAACCGTTTCTGTTCTGGAACTCTCTGGTTCTTCACAGCCCTGGATTTCCAAGTCATTTTGCGGCGGCGAGCCATGTACCAAGGATGTTTCTTTCTACCCACTCTCATTTCCTAGAACTGTACTCACCAAGGAACTGCTCGTTTACGGATCCCCTTTCCACCTAAGAACTTTAGGAACAACTCGATGTCTCCGAGACCCAGGATGGTCCTGTCTGGCGCCGAGTTTTCACCGTGGGTGGGGATACACTAAGAAGTAACCACGAGTCTCTGGACCACGACTCTACCCCCAATCCTAGACGGTTCAGCAACAATTCCGCGGCCCCCAACTCTATTGTGCTCATGTTCGCCCGGAGGTCTCGTGTTGTGAAGGGGGGGGTACTGTATGGAATCCATCCGCGGTTTACTGGTTGCCTTACCTTGCAGACATGTGCAGTCCTGAGTCACCTTCCTGATGTTTGCTTGCAGCCTGGATTCACTCACCACAGCAATACCACCTCCCTCTGGTATCTATTGCAGGTGCAGCCTATCACTGCACACCTAGACTTGCATTCACTCATTGAGCAGTACCTTCCACACCCCCCTCCGGGATTGGCCCGCTGGCCTTAAGTACTGTCTTCCCATTTAATGCTCCCGCCGAGCATAGTCATAACTGGATGTCTACTGTTTTGCCACAAGCCCTCGCTTGTTCTCCTATGCTGATACCAGGTTCCGCCCTGCGTCCTTCAGCTTCCTTCAAGCCGCTGTTGCTCCTATGCTGATACCAGGTTTCCGCCCTGCGTCCTTCAGCTCCCTTCAAGCCGCCGCTTGTTCTCCTATGCTGATACGGAGGTTCCGCCCTGCGTCCTTCAGCTCCTTCAAGCTCTCCCGCTTGTCTTCCTGTGCTGAAGCAAAGGTATCCCCTATGTCTTCAGCTTCCTGCTTTCCTGCACTGCGGCAAAGGTAGATCCAAGTATCCCCCGCGCCCTTCAGTCTCCTGATTCCTGCACTGTAGCGGAGGTTTCCCTGTGGATCTTCAGCTTCCTGGTTCCTGGGGCCTACTCTTTCCCTAATCTAGAGAGGCCGTGTCCTGGTTCTTGCGCTGTTACAGAGGATTCCCCAGCTGCTCAGGACTCTTGCGCTGTAGCACTGGTGCACCCGTGCAGCAAAGCAGTGTGCTATTCTGGTCTGCCTATCATCTCCTGTGACCAGTACCATGGGCCATGGTCGTCGCTCGCGCAGAGGCCAACCCCATGCTCCTAAGCTGAAGCGGGGCTCTCCTGACTACCTGTTGCCGAACTCTTGCCTGAACAATGTTTATCCTGATATCTCCTGTCCTGACCCTGGCTTGTACAACGACGACGCTGTCTTCTCCTTTCCTGATCCTGCTACGTTTGACAACGAACTGCGCAATCCGGATCAGCCTGCGCGGTCTCAGGTCGGTGCTTTTACAACCCCACCTCAGCCTCGTGGTCCGACCCTGGTTTGTGGTGAGCAGAACCCTGACACTGAACAATTGCTGCACCACTCTGGCCATGGGTAGACACTGGAAGAATTGGAGGCTGGTTATAGACAAATCCACTTTGTGCCTTGGTAGACACTGTAAGATTTTCAGGCTGGTTATAGACAGGTACACTTTGGGCCTGGGTAGACAGTGGAAGAATTGGAGGCTGGTTATAGACAAGTGCACTTTGGGCCTGGGTAGACAATGGAAGAATTGGAGGCTGGTTATAGACAGGTGCACTTTGGGCCTTGGTAAAGACAGGTGCACTTTGGGCCTGGGTAAAGACAGGTGCATTTTGGGCCTGGGTAAAGACATGTGCCCTTTGGGCCTGGGTAAAGACATGTGCACTTTGAGCCTGGGTAAAGACATGTGCACTTTGGGCCTGGGTAAAGACAGGTGCACTTTGGCCCTGGGTAAAGAGAGGTGCACTTTGGGCCTGGGTAAAGATAGGTGCACTTTGGGCCTGGGTAAAGACAGGAGCACTTTGGGCCTGGGTAAAGACAGGAGCACTTTGGGCCTGGGTAGAGAGTGTAAGATGTTTAGGCTGGTTATAGACATGTGTACCTTGTGCCTGGGTATAGGCTTGAAGACTTTGTGGCTGCTTAAAGACAGGTGTACCTTGTGCCTGGGTATAGTGTTGAACATTATTTGACAATGTCTTACAGCCAAGGGAAGTTAATTCTGTTTCAGTAGTTGACAATTTCCTTTTTTTTGACCTTCTTTTAGGTGCCTCTTGAAGATTATCATCTGTACTAGATGTCTGCATTCATTCAACCATCGTTGGTGATTCAAGATTAAAGCTTCTTACTTCGGATAACTCATCACTGGATACATTTAACACCTCAGTTTGTGGTGACAAAATGCCAGCATATAAAGAGCCTTTATTGTTGCCGCTAAAGTGGCCTTCATTTCCTGTAGAGTTTGGTTGAAGATTATTCACTAGTAGTAGAGTGTTCCCAAGATTTTTGAATGTGTTATTCATGATATGCAATTCTTCTGGGATTTTTAAGATGATATGTTTCATTTGCCGCATTTCTGATGCCATAGTTTGGTGTACTCCCATTAGTTCCTGATGGTGGGTATTTTGAAATCAAATCATCCTTGATTCGGACGCTTCAATTGCTGACAAACTGTCTTGTTGATTCCTGGCATGTTGTACTCAACGTGCTTCGGTTAATATTGGACTGTGATGTTCATGAGATTCAATATCTATGTATTAAAGATAAAATGTGCAATTAACATTTGACATTGTTAACATGTTTTAATGTCAGCATGTGTTGTTAAAAAGTATGAGATTTTACATAATAAAAAAATTTCTAGACAAAAAACTTTGTCAAATAACTTTCTCTGTGGCATTATTCAGCAACAGTTAAACATGATTAATTGAGTGAATGGTGACATGTGTCTTGATGAAAATTATTATGCACATACCCATTATCATAAATGATAGTTATTCTGACACCCCCTGCAACATAAATTATCAACATATTTAGAAAGGGGATTGCATTAAAATTCAAATGTCTACATTGTAGTGACATCTTTCCTTTGCTACATTATGCTGCTGGCTGTGCTAGCAGTGACATCACCAGGTCTGAAAGCACAAACACAGGCTGTCCTGCATAATTTCACAACCAACTGGGGTGCCATGGATCATCAAAATGTGTGTGTTTATTTTCATGTGTGTGTATATTTTAAAACGCTCAACAGTGCAAGTGACAACATTGAGAGTACACAAGCACAAAGTTTTGGAGACTGTTTAACCACCATTTTGTGCAAAAATGAATGACATCCAACACAGACACACACAGACACACAGACACACACAGACACACACACCTAATAGTGTAGTGCAAGTTCAAAACACCCATGCTTCTTCACAGTGGAGCAAAAAATAACAAAATGTACGACAAGATAGGTTGCTTGTGTCTGTGTGCAGAGAGAAGACCGGTGCAAGCATAGTGAAGCACAAACGACCTGCATTTTTTGCGCTGCGCCCTACACTATTGTGCCCACTATCATTTCATGGCAGAGCCAGAAACAACAGCAAAACTAATGTTTACATACACATTTTGCGCAAACATGGTTAACATGTAATATTATAACATAATGAATGGTGGTGATAGGCCATATTTTGAAGCACATTAAAGATACACTATGTTGAAATAAATGTTACTATACCAAGTATACTCCATTTTTTGCAATCACAAAAATGTTGTGAGTATGTAATGTTGAATATCAAATACGAACATTAGTGTAGTCAATATATTCATTTCATAATAAATTAAAGAATATTTGTATTTGAGATGTAAACATTCATAGTGACCTTACATAGTAGCAATGTTTATAATTTTGACAAGATAATTTGTGAGCCATTACTTCACAAACCCTGTTATCTGTTTGTGACATTTATATGAGTGCAACATCATTTGTCAAGTTGCTATTAATAAGTATGGCCATATCACCAACATGTGCTTGTGATCTATGTTCATACATATGTTTGTGGTTACGTACAAATGAACACATTCTATAATCATAACATTATAGCCTCACCTTCCAGTGGTGATGATGCCAAAGAAGAATCAGATGTGCCCACCTCTTCTTGTATGTTGTGACGCACAGGTGTAACTATATGAATAAACAAAAACATACATTTGACAAGAATACTTTTGTTAATTAGAGAAGCTTAACTTGAAGTATTTAAGAGGAATAACATGGGTATGATTGTATGAAGCCTTATTTTAATTATTAACATCTGTATATGATACATGTTCCACGTGACCAAATAATGAACCTCAAGGGAAAAAAATGTGTATGTAAGTACATAACATTGGATCATTAATATAAGTAATGATTCGTTGACATTAATTGATAAGATACAACATCACAGAAATGGTTCTTGTACAGTTTGTCAATATCCTGTATGAAAACATTTACACAACATTACAATCAATTTTTTAGACTGTCACATTGTATACAACATTTTTCTACACAACATGAAATATTGAGAAATTATTGACCTTGGTGAAAAAATTTCGCCATATACGCCTATATTTCTATCACCAGGCAAACCGGAAATTACAACTGGTAACAATTTGTCTCGCAACATCTCCTCCAAAGGGGTTAATATTAGAGGTGATCCGGTGGTCCACCTCCAGTCCCGGAAGCATGTCTCCGCCCAAATTGAATGGCATCCTTTAAATTTCTTCGGATATCGTCAAACCTTTTTCGACAATTTTTTAGTGTCCGGACCTGATTTCCACATGCTGACACAGATAGACGAATATCCTCCCATAATTGTCGACGGATTGTGGAACTGGTCCTGCCGTTAAATATAATACAATAATGGACTACTCTTAATTATCTGCTTTGGTAAGTTCGCTCAAATGATTGCAATACTGAACACATTGAAAAAATGCAACTGTATCTGACATGTGTGGCACACACACTAAAACATACATGGGTATACATCAAAATATATACATAATAGTGAAAATGTTGCATGATAGTCAGAAGATGTAATAATACAGACATCATTGACAATAATGCTTTATCACAGACATGTACAACCCCAGGGTTACAACGCAGCAAACAGGGCATGTTTTGTTTAACTACATACTTGTGCACAGCTGCCTCAATTAATGTATCACTCATACTGAGCCACTAATTAAGGCATCTGTGGTGAACTGTTGATATCATGAAAACATGCCCTGTATGTGGCAAACTACAACATGAGTTGTGCAGGACTGCTGTAGGATTACATAATGTTATTTGTTGTAATGATGCATGAATCTGCCACATTCAAGCAGCTTACACTGTGTATTTTTGAGTGTCTTTGCTTTCAGACAATCAGCATTATGAACAACAGAGACAGGACAGGGTATTGGGCAAGAACTCACAGGCAACAGTTGACTCCTCCCCTCCATAAATGCAACATTTGAATTGAACATTATTTACAATTAGGGGTGTGGTGTGGAGGGGTGTGGTGTGGAGGGGTGTGGTGGGGTGGGGTGCCTGGTTATGATAACTGTTACAACTCCATTTTGATTTTGATGGCTGCTGTGTGTGTTTCGTATTGTGTGTGTACCACCATTTTGTGTGTGTATAGCGAATGTGTTGTGTGTGTACACAGAGGGAGCGGAACAGTATGGATATAGATATATGCAGTGTATGCGTGAATTGATTTTGTTTAATGTATGTATAAAATTGAGAGATTAAAATACATAGACTAACTATACAAAAAGGCATATTTTAAATGTAACATTGATACCGCTAGACTACAATAGTAATAAGCAATGTCTACTCTGACATTAATGATAAATAATGCTGTTAAAGTCACTGTACTTTGCATCCGGGCTTCAAGTAGTGGAGCAAGGACATTAATAATGAAGCTACATAACATACATTCTGTGATTAAATCAAATATTCAGTTGTAAGACAAACTGATCATGTTCTGAAAAATATAATATTCTCGCATCTATTACATGCATTCTATCTTGAAATACATGAACGACATTTACATACATACACTGGCGACACACTTTATTCGAGCTCGGCTAGTCCCACGAATTTGGGTATACTCGGGTGTATTGAGGTTTGTGACTGTTTTCTGCCCGAGTGCATTGCGTTATTTTCCAGGCAGGGATTGAAGCATTTTATTCCCGCTGGCTGCAATACTGCACAGTATATATATATATATACTGCTTTACAATTCATGAATTTATGCCATCTGGTAGACACGCGAAGCATTGCAGCCTATTAAATCCTAATCATTATCATTTAACAGATCAGCCGCCCGTCAGCCAGGCATGAACCATGGCTGGGAAGGCAAATGCAACGGGGCTTGTCAGAGGTGAGGAGCGGCGCATTCCAGGTATCTGCCAGGTACATACTGGGTATTTGCTCGAATAAAGTGTGTCGCAGCAGTACATAAGATCCATTACATACTTACCTTGATACCATGTATTACATATGACATACATGACGTTAATTATATCAGATATATTAAAAAAATATTTAGGAATAATCATAGCAGTACAATTTGTTAGATAATCAATGAATAAATGTTCTTACCTAATAAATGACCATACAGCTGATCATAGTTGGTCACAATGCCCGTCACAAGGGCTGTATTTTCAGCCGTATTAAATCGTTTATATCGTGGCCCGCTTGTTTTTTTCCTCTGAGCACGTGCAGCCTTGGCACATGGCTGCTTCTGACTGGACTCCCCTTCTTCCAATGGAAGAGACTCCAGGAGCACTGCACCATCAGACACCCCACCACCACCACGCACCCCACCACCACCACGCACTCCACCACCACCACCACGCACCCCACCACCACCACCAGGCACCCCACCACCACCACTCCCCTTACTCACACGGCTACTCACATGAGCAGCACTCACACTAGCATCACTCACCTCTCTCACACGGCTACTCACATGAGCAGCACTCACCCTAGCATCACTCCCCTCTCTCACATGACTACTCACACGAGCAGCACTCACCCTAGCATCACTCCCCTTACTCACACAGCTACTCACATGAGCAGCACTCACTCTAGCATCACTCCCCTCTCTCACACGGCTACTCACACGAGCAGCACTCACACCAGCATCACTCTCCTGACTCACATCACTCACCTCAGCATCACCACTCACCACAGCATCACTCCTCTGACTCCCACGCCTCCCATCCATACCTCTAGCACTCACAAGCAACACCAAAAATATTAAACCTCAAGCTCACTAAACACTTTCAAACAGACAATAACAATAATTTTCAAACAAAATATAACAGCACAAAACAAATCAATCAACACGTCTATCAATTTCACTCACAATGCACAGCTCTGTCCGTCACTCCCTCTCTCTCTCTCCCAACAACATAGAGAAAGAATATAAACAAATGTCACCTTTAAATAGGCCGCTCAATCACGCCATTGGTTGTGTACTCGCACGATTCAGAAACAGAACGCCATTGGCGGTGCGTGCACGCCATTTGACCATTCACACCAAGCTATTCGCCATCTTGGCAAATAGTGGTGGTGCATTGATTCTCCGCGGATTCGCCCATTCCTGCATACAGCGAGTGTAACACGCCAAAAACATGGCTGGTTCCAAAACTGGCGAATGCTTTTTTTTGCTGCTTACTGCATAGACCCCTTAGATGCGTGTTGACTCAGGTTTCTATTGGGTGCAGAAAATTGCATTTTAGCACAGGCTACAATACCGTCGAGAAACTCAAGTGAGCGATCGCGAGTTGTTGTCTTAAAAATCTAACAGCAATTCAACCTGCCTTTTATTGCCGTAAATTTCAGCAAGTGTGTGTAATTGTAATTTGAAGATTAACATTACGAGTTCATACTGTATAGTGTACATTGGGAAAGAAGTCTTTCAAAACATTATGATGACCTGTTCAAAAGATTTCTTTGAACTAATAATCCTGTATACACACGCCCGGTCTGGCAAAGCTGCTGTAAATTTGAGTAGTAGCACATCCCCCCCACACACACACACACAAAGCCTAAAGTACTGTATTTCAAATGCTTATCAACACCTCCCCCAAAGCCATTCATTTTATTGGAAGCTTTGTGTAGTCTTCTTGAGGCCGATTTCACCCACGAATACGCACTTGTGATAAACCCTTCTGGGGGATTTGGCAAGAATGACTTCTCATTCAATGTGAATTTCAAGTCTGAAAAAAAAAAGACATCCCTTTTTGTTCTGTTTGTTTCTCGACATGTGCTTGCATAACAATTTTTGCTATTCTTAGAAACTAGATTAGAGTAGACCTTAGAGTAGAGGTTCATTTCCAGGCTTTGTTCAACTGTGTAAACTGGAGTTGTAGCACATCGGCTCCCCCCTCTCCACACACACACACACACACACACAAAGTTCAAATGATTCTCAGGAATTTAAAAATGAACAATTTTATTTGTGCAGGATAATCATGGAAAAATGAATAATACAAAAATACAGTAGGTCGCCTCTTCTTCCAAATTTACAATCTTGTCTTTATCTTCATATTGGCTGCATTGCAGTCTGTTTCTCT
Organism: Ascaphus truei; assembly: GCA_036426205.1. Taxonomy (NCBI): domain Eukaryota; kingdom Metazoa; phylum Chordata; class Amphibia; order Anura; family Ascaphidae; genus Ascaphus; species Ascaphus truei. Next base: position 98,734 of record WSYH01000539.1, on the reverse strand, counting down.
TTTGTCTTTGAGAGAGGAGGGGATTAGTGTAAATTACTGACTGTTACTACCGTATACACACAGTACAATATTTTGCACTTGTCCCCAACCCCCCTTCCTGTAGGGCTGCAGCTCTGAAAAGAAAAGAAAAAATGAGTGCATTAAAGTGCATTAAAGGCATTGAGTATTTCACAATATGGGACTATAACTACTGTCAAACTATCTACAGTATAACTACAGCATAACTATAACTATAACAAGTTATGGATTGGAGCACTGTGTCTTACCTGCCAGTATTAGGGGAAGGGGGGAATTCCTGCCCTTTATCTATATTGCACTAACTATATACTGAATAAGTACTACTATACTACTGTAGGTTAGACAGCACACACATGTCTAATACAAATGTACTGTACAGTGTACATCCTGTACATATATATTTTGAGTGCAATACTTACCAGTATCATACTTACTGTACCTGTACTTACCTTACTACATTCCGGTGGCCTGCCCATCACACTGTAAAAGAACAGACAACACGCTAGCTATATAATCTATATATTTATTGCATCGTTGTACAGTGAGTATGTTGTTCCAGAAACTCATTATTCCTTTTGCCAATTCATCCTTTTTGGATGGTTTCGCAACTTTTCTGATATGATTCTTCATCTGATGCCATACCAATTCGATAGGATTCAAATCTGGTGATCTGGAATTGAAGGGGGGGGGGGGGGTTGGTGAATTAGTTATAGAGATAAACAGTGTAAAACAATGAGAAACAGTTACCGTACAGTACACTGGAGAACTTACTCAGATAGCGTCTTTACTCAGTTGATACTGCTCACAAGAATATGGGTAACAGAGGCCGTATATTTTGGGTCATTATCCTGGAAGAAACAGTGACAGATGGGAAATCATCCCTAATGTATTCAACAATCTCAGGGACTATTTGCTCTTGGAAAAATACTTTATCCATGATTCCTGGAACAAGAAAAGAAAAATGTACCAAATACTGTACACTACAGTTGTACAGTGCATAAGGCCACAGCATGTGACTTTGTGCATTATTCTACCCTCAAAGATGATGATTCATCCTGGTCCACGTCTAGAGATCGCACCTCACACATGCATCTTCACTGGGTGCTTGTGACACGGCTTCAGAGATAGGCGTCTTTTTTTGTGTAATGCAAAAGTGTCAAATCTCTCAATAGCTACAGTTGTCTCGTCAGTAAATATGACATCCTGAAAAGTCTCGCCACTTTCGATCCATGCCTGTGCCTGGTCCACTCTTGATCTTGTTGGCGTCCCTTATCATAGGATACACTCTGTAATGACAAGGAATAATTTTACAGGTACAGTAAAACCACACTTTTATCTACTTTGCCACAGTAAGGCACTTACTTTACACGTCCATATTTCCATCCCAATTTTCGTCTCATCTGCCTGATGCTGGTCTCAGATGCTGTTTGTGATGGTGAGGGGCTACCCAGGCCAGTAAATAAAGCTATTATGCCCAGCTGAGGGCCCCTGAGTCATATTGTAACTGGGAAGCGTTAGCTCTGCAGCCCAGGGCTGGCTGCAGTCCTATAAATGTATAATAAACTGTCTATGCGCGGCCTGCTAGATATAAGGGGCCCACATCACGGTATTAAGGTCAATTGGATAAGTATAGTTGCGGTCAGGCTAGCTACGTGCATTGCAACAATGAGTCACTGCCAAACCGCAGACAGAAAGAAAGTTTAAACCACATGGTTAAACTCGATTACCTTGTATGAGTGCGGTCGCGGTTATACATTAGTTCCGAATGTTATAACCACAAGTACCACATTGTTAACTCAACCTACATTGTATGAGTGCGGTCGCAGTTATGCATTAACCCCGAATATTGCAACAATGTTTCATTGCCAAAACGCAAAGCGAAAAAATGTTCCTTTTAAAACGCCAGCCGCTTATCCACATAGCGCAAAACCCAGAGAGCTAACTCAGGCTAGGAAAATGCCAGCGCTAGGAAATTTGGTGGGAATGCTGCTGGGGTCCCAACAGTAAAGCAGTTATGTTTTATATGTTATTAACTTTTAGTGAAAGGTAGTAAATGAAAGTCCCTCTATTTCTGTGAATTAAATTATAAAGAGTCAGGGCATTTACATTCAGGCAGGCGGGGCAGCAGATACATTGAGAATTTGCAGGTTCAGTATGTAACCGGCCATTCCGGTGATTAACTCATGCATTGTGATGATTCGCAATTCTGGTGCTTCTGTCCCCTTAACTCTTACTCGCTCATCTGATTTCTGTGGCATTCAAGAGAGGCAACCTAATGGTGGCACTTACGCGTGGCGCGCGGGCACTGCGCGGGTTCTGTTGGCCTCTCCTGTTTCTGGGCATGCTCCCGTTCCTCTGGCGTTGACGCGCGGCACGTGCGCAGTCTCCCCGTCGGTCTGTGGTCTCAATTGGCTGTGCAATAGGACACCCCTGCATGATCCATCAGCCTATAAGGAACCGCAGCTCCACATCCTGAATGACTCCCATTGGTAGGAGGTCCTATAAATATGCTCTCTGCACTCCCATACCTTGCCGAGCATAACTCCTGTGTCTAACGCTGAACCTCACTACTCCGTGCCTGTGTAATGTATCGGGGGACAAGTGCCTCTCAGCACGTCCCCTCCACCTCAAACCCCACTCCGCTCTGCTGCCCTGGTTCCCTCCCTCCTCAATCTCTCACCCCCTCCTCAAATAGCCGTCCCTCCGCGGCACATGCCGCACATCCACTCACGCGATCAGGCCGTGCGCGCGGTAGCCTTGCAGAAGGCGCGCGTATCCAATCGCCTGTGACGGATCAGGGGACACGCATCTCCCAGCGTGTCCCCGTTACTTCAGGTCCCACCGCTCCTGGTTGCTCCGCTCCTTCACCCTCTTGCTCCCTTACCACCACGCCGAGCCGCTCCTCCGCAGTGCATGCCGCACGCCCAGGCACACGTTCGGTGCGCGCGCTCGGCATTCTTACAGAGGGCGCGCGCACCCGATCTTTTTACCAGCCCTCTCGCAACCGTGGCTCCGCCCCTCACCGGCTGCAGGCTATTGCGGTGGATTCTTCCCCTGTCTCCTCCCCTGCTCACCTGCACCTATCCCTGCAGACACCCAGACAAACCCCTGCTCCACCCCTTGCTTCTATTGGCCCTTCTTCCCTTATAACCCCACTCTCTCCTTTCATTCCTTGCTCTGCATAGCTTTCCTGTAGCTACTGTGTGTGCAGTGTCTATGCCTAGCTCCCTTGTCTGTTTCAGCTCTGGTTCCTGTCCCTGCCCCTGTTTGGATTTCCCTTGGTTTGAATTTGGACTCGACTACGCTGCCTTCTCCTGCCCTTGAACTCTGGCTTCTGGACATCACTATGTTGCTCTCACTTGCCCTTGAACTCTGGCTCTTGGACATTAACCCTCCGACCTCTGACATCCCGGACTCAGCAAGTATATACGTTAACCCTTACTCCCCAGGCCCGGCAACGCAACTTACCACACTCCGGTTACGCCCTCACTGCTGTGGGTGCGTGTTGTACCCTTTCCCACCTCAGTACTGGAGAATGGCCAGGTCTGCGAGCATACAGGCGTTACATTATGCAGAGCCCAACAAATGCAGACCCCCCTGAGGTGGGCCAAGGTGTCTATATGGAACATTGGCAATTTTTAAGTGATCAACTCCCCACTGTTACCCAAAGACTTTCCAATCTCACACTACGGGATCCCCCAGTTGCACCATCACCCCCAGCCCCAATACCTATGGGCAATCTGGAACCACGTATTCCACCTCCTAACCGGTATGATGGGGACCCCCTTACTTGCCGTGGATTCCTGAATCAGTGTGACGTCCAATTTGAAATGTCCCCGTCTCACTTTCCCTCTGGGCATACTAAAGTAGCATACGTCTATGCCCTGCTCACTGGCGACGCTCTTGCTTGGGCTTCCCCTCTCTGGGAACACAGACCTGATATAACCCAAGATTACACCGAATTCCGGTGGAAGTTCCAGCAGGTCTTTGACACACCAGGGCGTAGGGAGACTGCCATTTCTTCCTTGTTTCATCTCTCCCAGGCTCGCAGGTAAGCTGCAAGATACGCCGTGGAGTTCCGCACCATCACCGCAGAGACCCAGTGGAACGATGAAGCTCTCGCCGCCGCATACTGGCATGGTTTGTCTGAATCCCTCAAGGATGACCTTGCAGCTCATGTTCGTCCCTCATCTCTAGAGGATCTCATCTCCCTTAGCATCCGGATGGATCAACGCATTCAAGAACGACACCACGAGCGTCACCGTCCCCGTTCTCTCTCGTCCTTGCCTGTCTCCCCTAGGTCTCCTCCTTTGGCATTTCCTGCGTTGGACGCTCCTGAACCGATGCAAATCGGTAGCCAGCAGGTCCGGGCTGCTGAGAGAGCACGACGCCGCAAAAAGGGTCTCTGCTACTACTGCGGCTCCCCGGAACACCAACTTCGTCACTGCCGTGTGAATCCGGGAAACGAGAACACACAGTAAAGGTAGAGGGACGTCTACTGGGTACCATTTCTCCTTGCCCCTCTCCCCCCAAAGAACTACCGAAGAGGATCCTGCTCCCCATAACTTTGGTGGCTCCTAATCTTAAGGTAGAGGTTGAAGCCTTGAAGCCTTCATCGACTCCGGGACTGGTGGTAACTTCCTGGATCACGACTTTGCCAGCACCAACTAAATCCCGTTAGTCAAGAAGAAGTCTCCCATCGGCCTAGAGGCTATTGACGGTCGACCGCTCCAACCTGCTTTCATCATTTGGGAATCTATCTCGCTTACCCTGACCTCCACGGATGGTCATACTGAGGTCATCATTTTTGATATTTTCCATTCTACTACTGTCCAGGTTATTCTGGGATTGCCGTGGCTCCTGCTTCACAACCCACGTGTGGATTGGACCAATGAATTACCGATCCAATGGGCTTCTACTGTGGAGAAGATGGTCACTCCTCCCGTTGCTGTGCTCGCTGGCCTCGACCACTCCTTCTTCTTCTCTCTCCACCTTGCTGAAGGTATACCATGAGTTCTTAGATGTCTTTAACAAAACCCAGGTGGATGTTCTACCCCCTCATCGTTCATACGACTGCCCCATCGAATTAATTCCTGGAGCCATACTTCCTAAGTCTAAGTCGTATCCCTTATCAGTGCCCGAGACCGAGGTGATAGCGACCTACATCCAGGAGAATCTCGAAAAAGGCTTTATTCGGAATTCCACCTCACCTGCCGGGGCAGGTTTCTTCTTCGTGAAAAAGAAGGAGGGCTCTCTAAGACCCTGTATCGACTTTCGTGGGCTCAACAAAATTACAGTAAAAACCGGTATCCTCTTCCGCTAATTTCTGAACTCTTTGACCGGCTCCAAGGAGCCTCTATATTTTCCAAGCTCGACCTGAGAGGAGCTTACAATCTTATTCGGATAAGAGACGGTGACGAATGGAAAACCGCATTTAACACGCGTTCGGGTCATTACGAATACCTCGTGATGCCGTTCGGCCTCTGCAATGCCCCTGCCGTCTTCCAAGAATTTATGAATGATATCTTCTGGGACATTCTGGGAACCTTTGTCATCATGTACTTAGATGATATCCTCATTTTCTCCAAGAATATGGAAGAGCACATTCGTCACACCAAGGTTGTTCTCTCTCGGCTCCGTGCTAATCGCCTCTACGCAAAAATGGAGAAATGTCTCTTCCACCAATCCTTTACATCCTTTCTTGGTTATATAATCTCTGATAAAGGTTTTACCATGGACCCCGAGAAATTGAAGTCTGTTCTCGATTGGCCGTTGCCAAATTCCCTAAAAGCTGTTCAACGTTTCCTTGGCTTTTCGAACTACTATCGGAAGTTCATCCGTAATTTCTCCACTATTGCTCTCCCCATTACCGCTTTGACCAAGAAAGGTGCTGACCCGACAGCATGGTCCCCTGAAGCCATCAAAGCCTTCAAGTTCCTTAAAAGAGCTTTCGTCTCTGCCCCCATCCTTCGACATCCGGATACTTCCCTTCCGTTCACCCTTGAAGTAGATGCTTCTGATGTGGGAGCTGGGGCAGCACTCTCTCAGAGATCGTCTCCACAAGAGAAACTCTATCCGTGTGGTTTCTTTTCCAGGAAGTTCTTTTCGGCCAAGAGAAATTATGATGTTGGGAACCGTGAACTTTTGGCTATCAAATAAGCCCTCCAAGAATGGAGACATCTACTCGAGGGTACCAAAGTGCCGTAGCTATTCTCACCGATCACAAAAACTTATTGTACATTGAGGGGGCTTGTCGTCTGGGATCCCGTCAAGCACGTTGGGCATTGTTTTTCTCTCGTTTCAATTACATGATTTCATACATCCCAGGTATCAAGAATATCAAGGCCGATGCCCTGTCTCGCCAATTCTCGTTGGAGGAAGGATTTAACGAATCGTCAGAAACAATCCTTCCCGCTAAGTATATTATTTCCGCTAATAACTTTGATATCTTGGATGAGATCAATAAAGCTCAGTCCCGTGTCCCTAGGAGATTTAAGGTGCCAGAAGGATGGTTGTATGCTGCTCCACGTTTTCGCCATAAAATCTTACACTGGGGGTATTCTTCTTCCAAATTCGAAAGGGATGAATACGATCCTTGTGGTAGTGGACAGGTTTTCCAAGCACACACACTTTATACCCCTCAAGGGTCTTCCCAACTCAGCTACCTTGGCTGAAATTTTTTCTAAGGAAATTTTCAGGTTACATGGTGTGCCATTTTCCATTGTTTCAGACAGAGGTACTCAATTCAATTCTAAGTTTTGGCGAGCGTTCTCTCAGAGATTTGGCATTTCCCTTCTCTTTTCCTTGGGTTATCACCCGCAGACCAACGGCCAGATGGAAAGAATGAATCAGACCTTGGAACAGTATCTCAGATGCTTCGTCTCAGAATCTCAAGACAACTGGGTGGATCTTTTACCCTGGGCAGAGTTCACTATTAACTCATTGAAGAATGAGTCCATGCAAGAGTCACCTTTTTTCATTAACTATGGGTTCCACCCTAGCAATCTTCCCCTCTCCTCCCTCCCCTCTGGTGTTTCTGCTGCAGATACTCACATTTCCAATCGACAGAACTCTTGAAAAAAGATTCAAGAAGCTTTGCGAGGGTCCGTTCAAAGACAAAAGTCACAAGCAGACCGACGACGTCTGGTGGACCCCGAATTCAAACCGGGTGACAGAGTTTGGTTATCTTCAAAAAATATCAAGCTCAAAACTCCTTCCCAGAAACTGGCCCCTAGATTCTTGGGTCCCTTCAAGGTTCTTGAACGAATCAACCCAGTAGCATACCGACTTTTGCTCCCTCCCACCATGAAGATACCCTCGGTATTTCACGTGTCTCTGCTCAAACCCTTCATCCGAAATGCTCATTATCCGGATCATCCTCAGAGACCCAATCCCGTTGTAATTCAAGGACAGCAGGAATTCAAAGTCCAGGCTATTCTTGATTCCCGTTGGTCCAGGGGTAGACTTCAGTTCCTCGTTCACTGGAAGGGATAAGGCCCAGAGGAACGCTCTTGGATACCTTCTCACCATGTTCATGCTTCAGCTCTCCTTAGATAGTTTCATCAGAAGTTTCCTCGCAAACCTTGGGAGGATCGTCCGGAGTCCGATCCTCAAGGAGGGGGGGTACTGTAACGGATCGGGAGACAAGTGCCTCTCAGCACGTCCCCTCCACCTCAAACCCCACTCCGCTCTGCTGCCCTGGTTCACTGCCTCCTCAATCTCTCACCCCCTCCTCACATAACCGTCCCTCCGTGGCGCACGCCGTACATCCATGCACGCGATCGGGACTCGCGCGCGGTAGCCTCGCAGAAGGCGCGCGTATCCAATCGTCTGTGACGGATCAGGGGACACGCATCTCTCAGCGTGTCCCCGTCACTTCAGGTCCCACCACTCCTGGTTGCTCCGCTCCTAAATCCTCTCGCTCCCTTACCTCCACGACGCCGAGCCGCTCCTCCGTAGTGCACGCCGCACACCCAGGCACATGTTCGGTGCGCGCGCACGGCAGCCTTACAGAGGGCGCGCGCAAACGATCCTTTTACCAGTCCTCTCGCAATCGTGGCCAGGCCCATCATCGGCTGCAGGCTATTGCGGTGGATTCTTCCCCTATCTCCTCCCCTGCTCACCTGCACCTATCCCTGCAGACACCCAGACAAACCCCTGCTCCACCCGTTGCTTCTATTGGCCCTTCTTCCCTTATAACCCCACTCTGTCCTTTCATTCCTTGCTCTGCATAGCTTATTTGTAGCTCCTGTGTGTGCAGTGTCTATGCCTAGCTCCCTTGTCTGTTTCAGCTCTGGTTCCTGTCCCTGCCCCTGTTTGGATTTCCCTTGGTTTGAACTTCGACTCTGCTTTGGACTTGACTATGCTGCCTTCTCCTGCCCTTGAACACTGGCTTCTGGACATCACTACATTGCTCTCTCTTGCCCCTGAACTCTGGCTCTTTGACATTAACCCTCTGACCTCTGGCACCCCGGACTCAGCAAGTATATACGTTAACCCTTACTCTCCAGGCCCGGCAACGCAACTTACCACACTATGGGCACGCCCTCACTGCTGTGGGGGCGTGTTATTCCCTTACCCACCTCAGTACTGGGGACTGGCCAGGTCTTCGGGCATACAGGCATTACAGCCTGTCTGCCTTTACCTTGCTGCCTGACCCTGCCTGGAACTTGTACCTTGTGATACTCTCATGTGCTGACCTTTGGCTTTGGCTTTGGATGCGACGACTCTACTTTCTCCTGCACTGACCCTGGGATTGGAATACGATGACGCTGCTCTCTCCTGCACTGACCCTATCCAACGAATACTCTACTCTCTCCAATCCTGATTCCGGCTATGTACCCCAACGATTCGCTACTCTACACTGGCGGCCGACCTGAGTCTAAGTTGGCTAGGTCCGCGGCTCTCAGATTATCCCGGTTAGGTGCGTTTTTTTGTCGTTTTCGCCCGGAGTGAACTGCGTTATTTTCGCACTCGTGATATTAGCATTATATTCTCGCTGTCTGCAGTACTGCAATGCCGTGTAAAAACTCAGGGGGGCGTTTGCGAGCTGTTGTCTTGGAAGTCTAATACCTTCGCGGTATGTCAGTACACAGTTTAATACCTTCGCGGTATGTCAGTACACAGTCTGTGTGTGCGCGCGCAGTAATTGTAAATTTGCATATTTAAAGTATACATGCATTTGCAGTGCTGTTCTGCAGTACAGTATGTCTCAGTATGTCTCATTTGAAAATTGTTGAAACGCATAGGCGTGTACTGTACTGTAACAGTGTCACATTTTGACATATACAGCGCTCTCCCCTCGCTCAGGATAATTAACTGCACTGCAGGGTATTTCAACTTCTTATCTTCTCTACAATGCAGTACATCTCTCCCACACCATTCCTTTGAACGTGTGTCTGGTTTCAATCACATTCCTGCTTGACAGCAGGAATTTACCGTGCATGCACCTGTAACTTTGCCCACCACTGCTTGCTTGCCTGAGTGAGTGACCAAAAAATAATTACATTTTTTATTTTATTGTAATTTTTTTTTTCTCCACAAGCCTGCAAAAACCATCTTACTGTATTACGATATTCAATCTGTGCTGTAGCTTTTGACTGCGACCCTGTGCGTTTGACAGCACATGGTTGATTTGTGTGCTTTTTACGTACTGTATTTGGGAGTGTATTATTATGATGAACTGCCTTTTGAAATTAAAGTATGTCTTTAGCTTTGAACTTCATGCAGCTGTACCCTGTAGCCCCCTCCCCCACGAACGCTAGCTCAAGGATTTGAAATTCCACAGAGTCGTTAATTTTCTGAATCTTGCCATTGTGTTCTTAATCTGTCCATAGCCGAGCTACAAAGCCTTACTGCACCTGCGTGTAATCCTTTTTGAGATGGGAGCTACTTAGCTGCTTACTGCGCATGCATCACCAACCCCCCCCCCCCCTCTCCACAGAGTCGTTAATTTTCTGAATCTTGCCATTGTGTTCTTAATCCATCCGTAGCCAAGCTACAAAGCCTCACTGCGCCTGCGTGTAATTCTCTTTGAGACGGGAGATTTGAGGCTTTGTTTACGGCAACGTTTTGGAAAATCCCTTCTCGAATTTGATTTGCACAGAGCATCACCTTGATTTTATAATAATAATAATATTAATAATAATAATAATAATAGCATGTTTTTGTATAGCGCTGCTAGCTCCCCTGCTTCAAACTCTCAGTGCCACTCTGTCTTTTACTCACTGAGCCACTCCCTCTCATATTACGATATTCAATCTGTGTGTTTGCCTGCACATGGTTGATTTCTGTTCTTTTTATGTACTGCATTTGGGGGTTGTATTTGGGGGTTTATTGATCAAATTATTATGATGAACTGCCTTTTGAAATGACTGTACTCTACTCTACAGTATGTAATTTCTTTGAACTGCTGCACAACTAATCCTTCATCCCTCCCTCAAACACACACAAACTCTTCTCGACAGACACCTCCACAGAGTCATTAATTTTCTGAAGTTAGTCATTGTGTTTTTAATCCGTCCCTAGCCGAGCGTCAATCGTCCCCACTGCGCCTGCGTGTACTCTAATCCTCTTTGAGATGGGAGCTTGCTGCTTACTGCGCATGCGTCACCCAACCCCCCCCCCCCTCTCCACAGAGTCGTTAATTTTCTGAATCTTGCCAGTGTTCTTAATCAGTCCATAGCCGAGCTACAAAGCCTTACTGCGCCTGCATGTAATTCTCTTTGAGATGGGAGCTAGCTGATTACTGCNCTGGCACATTACAAACCGCCACCAACACCCCCCCCCCCCAACCCTTTGAGGCTTTGTTTACGGTAACGCTTTGGAAAATCCCTTCTCGAATTTGAAATGTAAATCTGATTTGCACAGCATTGTGAGAATTGAGAGTTAAAAAACCATTAAACTGATTCATGTTGTTTTGTCATTCATTCCTATCATTGGTGTACTGTGGTGTGTGTGGTTGTCAATGATTATGATAGCAGAAATGTAATAAATATTTATTATTTTATCAGGAACCAAAAAATACAAATATAAAAATAATCATGAATAATATATAATGCAGTCTTTATTGTGGCCTATGCAGAAAGGTCCGAAAAATTGCATTCACCAGGGTTTCAATTTGCCAGGTTTTTGGCGTGTTAACCTCGCTGTATGCGAAGGGCCAATCCCTGGCGAATGAATGCACCACCACCATTTGATAAATGGCCAGTAATCGGTGGCGAGACAGCTGCCTGGCGAGAAACTGTCGAGAAGCCTTCCCCTGGCGAGATGTTCTGCAGCAGAGAGAGATCCGCTGCTCTCTCTGCGCAACATCGACATTAAAAATTATTTAAAATACATTTTTATTCATAGTGTACATGTGAAGGGGGTCTCCGGAGCTGAACCGCATTGGTTTCAGGTCCGGGGACCCCCTGTTTCCCGAGATACAGGCCCGTTTATGAGGTGCCGGTATCCTCTGCATTTAAAGTCCTGATCACGTGACGTGGAATTAACAAAGCGAGGGATACCGGCACCCCCTAAAGGGGCCTGTATCTTGAGAAGCAGGGGTCCCCCGGACCTACAACCAAACCTGTTTTAAATGGCTGCTGGTACCCTGTAGGTCGTCAGGTGCCCCGCCAGCCCACTGGGACTCACGTGGGCTGTGTATGAACCCTGTTTGTAAAGAATAAATCTTGTATTATTGTGGGGCACAGGGGTGGTTATATGTATTTAATAAATATAATGATGTTTATGTGTGTCACTGATTTGTTTTTTTGTGGTACTGGGGGGGGGGGGTTCCCCCCCAACGGTATGTGGGTAGGCCTCCCTTGTGGGTAGTGGGTGAGGGTGGTTAGGACTCATGGGGTGGGGGGTTAGTGTGGGAGGGTATGTAGGCATCCCGAGTGGTGGGTGAGGGTGGGTTAATCCCTTAATGACTGTAGCGGTTAATAACCGCTATGGTGATTAAGGGACATTACTTTGGATGTTTTCATTCTTGTGTCTGTTTTGCAGCAGCATAGGGGACATGGGCAGGATGAAGAGGAGGATGGCCTTCATCGTGGCAGCCGGACATGGGTGAGTGCTATATATATTTAATGTATTTATTGTATTTATTGCTGTTTATGTATTTAAAATGGGCACATTCACTATTATCCCTTTGTGGTGAAAAGTAATTGTGGCCATAACTATACTGTATGTGTTTACGGGGGGAGGGGGGTTTATTTCTTTAAAGTATGTATGTGTTATTCATTAATTTGGGGGGGGCACATAATTGGTACTGCAGGCCTGCGGATAACATCCGCCGGCCTATTGTATCATTGATGTGCATATATGTGTATGTTAGGGGTTATAGGGGTTGTTGTTATATATATATATATATATATATACTATATATATATATATAATATATATATTAATGCAATACGATACCGTTTGGAAACGAAATCAGCAGGCAGCACACCAGAATTGAACAAACAATGTATTGAAAAAATAAACACAAAACCCAACTTTTTCGGTCGACGAATGGAACTTTGTCAAGGTGGACCGAAACGTTGGTTTTGTTTTTATTTTTTCAATACACTTGTTGTTCAATTCTGGAGTGCTGCCTGCTGATTTCGTTTCCAAACGGTATCGTATTGCTTATTCTTCATTATAGGATCTGCACCCACACCAGTGACTATTTCCCAACCCCCCCCCCCCTCTCCACAGAGTCGTTAATTTTCTGAATCTTGCCATTGTGTTCTTAGTCCGTCCATAGCCGAGCTACAAAGCCTCACTGCGCATGCGTGTAATTCTCTTTGAGACGGGAGCTTTGAGGCTTTGTTTACGGCAACGTTTTGGAAAATCCCATCTCGAATTTGATTTACACAGAGCATCACCTTGATATTATAATAATAATAATAGCATGTATAGCGCTGCTAGTTATACGTAGCGCTTTACAGAGACATTTTGCAGGCACAGGTCCCTGCCCCGTGGAGCTCACAATCTATGTTTTTGGTGCCTGAGGCAAAGGGAGATAAAGAGATCACTCTGTGCGCTTGCCTGCACATGGTTGATTTCTGTGCTTTTTATGTACTGTATTTGGGGGTTGTATTTGGGGGTTTATTGATCAAATTATTATGATGAACTGCCTTTTGAAATTACTGTACTCTACTCTACAGTATGTAATTTCTTTGAACTGCTGCACAACTAATCCTTCCTCCCTCCCCCACGCACACACAAACTCTTTTCGACAGACACCTACACAGTCATTAATTTTCTGAAGTTAGTCATTGTGTTTTTAATCCGTCCCTAGCCGAGCGTCAATCGCCTCACTGCGCCTGCGTGTACTCTAATCCTCTTTGAGATGGGAGCTTGCTGCTTACTGCGCATGAGTCACCCAACCCCCCCTCTCCACAGTCGTTAATTTTCTGAATCTTGCCATTGTGTTCTTAATTCGTCCATAGCCGAGCTACAAAGCCTCACTGCGCCTGCGTGTAATCCTCTTTGAGATGGGAGCTAGTTGATTACTGCACATGACTCACCCAACCCCCCCCCCCCCAACCCTTTGAGGCTTTGTTTACGGTAACGCTTTGGAAAATCCCTTCTCGAATTTGAAATGTAAATCTGATTTGCACAGCATTGTGAGAATTGAGAGTTAAAAAAACCATTAACTGATTCATGTTGTTTTGTCATTCATTCTTATTCATTGGTGTACTATGGGTGGGGGGGGGGGGTGTTGTCAATGATTATGATTAGCAGGAATGTAAATAAATATTTATTTTATTTTATCAGGAACCAAAAAATACAAATATAAAAATAATCATGAATAATACATAATGCAGTCTTTATTAAGTTCTTCTGGCAGATTGAAATTGGATAAACATTTAGAAAACATTTGTAAAACATGGGGACTTTGTAGTTTTTTGGTTCCGATAAAATAAATAAATATTTATTTACATTTCTGCTAATCATAATCATTGACAAACACACACACCACAGTAACACAATGATAGGATAATGAAAAACACCATGAATCAGTTAATGGTTTTTTTAACTCTCATTCTCACAATGCTGTGCAAATACAGTTTACATTTCAAATTCGAGAGGGATTTCCAAAGCGTTACCGTAAACAAAGCCTCAAAGGGTTGGGGGGGGGGGGGGTTGTTGGTTGGTCATGTGCAGTATCAGCTGCTACCCATCTCAAAGAGAATTACATGCAGTGCGCAGTAAGGCTTTGTAGCTCGGCTATGGACTGATTAAGAACACTGGCAAGATTCAGAAATTAACGACTCTGTGGAGAGGGGGGGGGGGGTTGGTGACGCATGCGCAGTAAGCAGCAAGCTCCCATCTCAAAGAGGTTAAGCGTACACAGGCGCAGTGGGGACGATTGACGCTCGGCTAGGAGGATTAAAAACCACAATGACAACTTCAGAAAATTATGACTTGTGGAGGTGTCTGTCGAGAGAGTTTGTGTGTGTTTGAGGGAGGATGAAGGATTAGTTGTGCAGCAGCTCAAAGAAATTACAATACTGTAGGTAGAGTACAGTCATTTCAAAAGGCAGTTCATCAGAATAATTTTATCAATAAACCCCCAAATACAACCCCACAAATGCAGTACATAAAACGAACAGAAATCAACCATGTGCAGGCAAACACACAGATTGAATATCGTAATATGAGAGGGAGTGGCTCATGAGTAAAAGACAGAGTGGCACTGAGAGTTTGAAGCAGGGGAGCTCAGCAGCGCTATACAAAAACATGCTTTATTATTATGATTATTATATTAATTATTATTATAAAATCAAGGTGATGCTCTGTGCAAATCAAATCGAGAAGGGATTTTCCAAAACGTTGCCGTAACAAAGCCTCAATCTCCCGTCCAAAGAGAATTACACGCAGGCGCAGTGAGCTTTGTAGCTTGGCTCACGGATGGATTAAGAACACAATGGCAAGATTCAGAAAATTAACGACTCTGTGGAGAGGGGGGGGGGGGTTGGTGATGCATGCGCAGTAAGCAGCTAAGTAGCTCCCATCTCAAAAAGGATTACACGCAGTGCAGTAAGGCTTTGTAGCTCGGCTATGGACAGATTAAGAACACAATGGCAAGATTCAGAAAATTAACGACTCTGTGGAATTTCAACTCCTTGACTAGCGTTCGTGGGGGAGGGGGCTACAGGGTAACGCTGCATGAAGTTCAAAGCTACAAGACATACTTTTAATTTCAAAAGGATGTTCATCATAATAAACACTCCCAAATACAGTACGTAAAAAGCACTACAAATCAACCATGTCTGCCAAACGCACAGGTCGCAGTCAAAAGCTACAGCACAGATTGAATATCGTATACAGTAGATGGTTTTTGCAGGCGTGGGAGAAAAAAAAATACATAATAACAAAAAAATGTAATTATTTTTTGGTCACTCCACTCAGGCAAGCAAGCGTGGTGGGCAAAGTTACAGGTGCCATGCACCGGTAAATTCCTGCTGTCAAGCAGGAATGTGATTGAAACCGCACACGTCAAAGGAATGGTGTGGGAGGAGATGTACTGCATTGTAGAGAAGAGAAGAGTTGAAATACCCGCAGTGCATTAATTATCCTGAGCGGGGAGAGAGCGCTGTATATGTCAAAATGTGACGACTGTTCAGTACAGTACAGCCTATGCGTTTCAAACAATTTTCAAATGAGACATACTGAGAACATACTGTACTGCAGAACAGCACTGGCAAATGCATGATACTTAAATATGCAAATTTACAATTACTGCGCGCCCGCACCACAGACTGTGTACTGACATACCGCGAAGGTATTAAACTGTGTACTGACATACCGCGAGGTATATAGACTTCCAAGAAAAAGAATCTCGCAAACGCCCCCTGGATTTTTACACGGCATTCGCAGTACTGCAGACAGCGAGAATAATGCTAATATCACGAGTGCGAAAATAACGCAGTTCAACTTCGGGCGAAAACGACAAAAAACGCACCTAACGGGATAATCTGAGAGCCGCGGACCTAGCCAACTTAGACTCAGGTCGGCCGCCAGTGTAGAGTAGAGAATCGTTGGGGTACATAGCCGGATCAGATTGGAGAGAGTAGAGTATCGTTGATAGGGTCAGTGAGGAGAGAGCAGCGTCATCGTATTCCATCCCAGGGTCAGTGCGGAGAAAGTAAGTCGTCGCATCAAAGCCAAAGCCAAAGGTCAGCACATGAGAGATCACAAGGTACAAGTTCCAGGCGGGTCATGCAGCAAGGTAAAGGCAGACAGGCTGATGCCTGTATGCCCGAAGACCTGGCCAGTCCCCACGTACTGAGGTTGGGTAAGGGAATAAAACGCCCCCACAGCAGTGAGGGCGTGCCCATAGTGTGGTAAGTTGCGTGCGGGCCTGGAGAGTAAGGGTTAACGTATATACTTGCTGATTCCGGGGTGCGCAGAGGTCAGAGGGTTAATGTCAAAGAGCCAGAGTTCAGGGGGCAGAAGAGAGCAATGTAGTGATGTCCAGAAGAGGCAGTTGTTCAAGGGCAGGAGAAGCAGCATAGTCAAGCCAAAGCAGAGTCGAAGTTCAAACCAAGGGAAATCCAACAGGGGGCAGGACAGGATAATCACAGAACCAGAGCTGAAACAGACAAGGGAGCTAGGCATGAGCACTGCACACACAGGAGCTACACAATAAGCTATGCAGAGCAAGGAATGAAAGGACAGAGTGGGGTTAAGGGACGAAGGGCCAATAGAGCAACGGGTGGAGCAGGGGTGTGTCGGGGTGTCTGCAGGATAGTGTGCAGGTGAGCAGGGAGGAGATAGGGGAAGATCCACCGCAATATCCTGCAGCCGATGATGGGCCTGGCCACGATGCGAGAGGACTGGTAAAAGGATCGTTTGCGCGCGCCCTGTCGGGCGCGTACGGCACTCGACATGTGCCTGGGTGTGGGCCGTGCCACCTACGGTAGGAGCGATTCGGCGTCGTGGAGGTAAGGGAGCGAGAGGATTTAGGAGCGGAGCAACAGGAGTGGTGGGACGAGTGACGGGACACGCTGAGAGATGCGGTCCCCTGATCCGTCACAGACGATTGGATACGCGCGTCTTCTGCGAGGCTACCGACGCGCGAGTCCGATCGCGTGCATGGATGTACGGCGTGCGCCACGGAGGGACGGTTATGTGAGGAGGGGGTGAGAGAGTTGAGGAGGCAGTGAAAAAGGGCAGCAGGCGGAGTGGGTTTGAGGGGGCGGAGGGGAAGTTGTGCAGAGCACTTGTCTCCGATCCGTTACAGTACCCCCCCCTTGAGGATCGGAACTCCGGACGATCCTCCAAGGTTTGCGAGGAACTTCTGATGAAACTATTAAGGAGAGCTGCGCAATGAACAGGTGAGAAGGTATCCAAAGCGTTCCTCTGGGCCTTATCCCTTCCAGTGAACGAGGAACTGAAGTCTACCCCGGACCCAACGGAATCACAGAATAGGCCTGGACTTTGAATTCCTGCTGTCCTTGAGATTCAACGGGATTGGGTCTCTGAGGATGATCCGGATAATGAGCATTTCGGATGAAGGGTGTTTGAGCAGCGAGACACGTGAAATACCGAGGGTATCTTCATGGTGGGAGGGCAGCAAAAGGCGTATGACTAACTGGGTTGATTCGTTCAAAGAACCTTGAAGGGACCCAAGAATCTAGGGGCCAGGTTTCTGGGAAGAGTTTTGAGCTGATAGTTTTTGAAGAGTAACCAAACTCTGTCACACGGTTTGCATTCGGGGTCCACCAGACGTCGTCGTCTGCTTGTGACTTTTGTCTTTGAAGGAACCCTCGCAAAGCTTCTGAATCTTTTTTCAAGAGTTTGTCGATTGGAAATGTGAGTATCTCGCAGCAGAACACCAGAGGAGGGAGGAGAGGGGAAGATTGCTAGGGTGGAACCCATAGTTAATGAAAAAAGGTGACTGCTTGGCATGGATACGTTTTCAGTGCAGATTTAATAGTGACTCGCCCAGGGTAAAAGATCACCCGTTGTCTTGAGATTCTGAGACGAAGCATCTGAGATACTGTTCCAAGGTCTGATTCATTCTTTCCATCTGGCCGTGTGGTCTGCGGGTGATAACCCAAGGAAAGAGAAGGAAATGCCAATCTCTGAGAGAACGCTCGCCAAAACTTAGAAATTGAATGAGGTACCTCTGTCTGAAACAATGGAAAATGGACACAGCCATGTACCGTGAAAACCTTAGAAAAAATTTCGCCAAGGTAGCTGAGTTGGGAAGACCCTTGAGGGGTATAAAGTTGTGTGCTTGGAAAACCTGTCCACTACAACAAGATCGTATTCATCCTTTCGAATTTGGAAGAAGAATACCCCCGTGTGAAGATTTATGGCGAAAACGTGGAGCAGCATACAACCATCCTTCTGCACCTTTAAATCTCCTAGGGACACGGGACTGAGCTTATTTGATCTCATCCAAGAATATCAAGTTATTAGCGAATAAATATACTTAGCGGGAAGATTGTTTCTGACGATTCGTTAAAACCTTCCTCCAACGAGAATTGGGCGAGACAGGCATCGGCCTTGATATTCTTGATACCTGGGATGTTGAAACATGTAATTGAAACGACACCTCTTCTCACTCCCCTCGTATCTTGCGCGGCTTCTACATCACCCCTAACATCTTCCGCTTACCCTTCCATGCCTCTCTCGCCCACCCTACTCACAGCCTTCCGCACCTAACCCTCACTCTACCACTTCTCGCGATGAACTCCCCCCCATACGGCGCATCTTTTAGCCTGCATCCCTGATTCACTCTACTCCTCACTTTTTTCCCTCTCACCAGCTTCCCTACCCTTAATCTCCCGCCCGCCACCCCCGCTCTCCCCTCTTTTTCGTTCTCAACTCCCAATCCAACGTTTTTCCCCCCCCTTCCTGTTCCCTCCTGTATCCCCTAAACCTCTCCTCTCTACTTTCCCTTTCTCTTGATCCCTTACCTCATCTTAACTTTCAATCCTTCCCAACAATCCCATCTTTTATCGACTCCCCTTTCCGGCACTTTTATCCTTTCCCTCGCCCGCTCCCCTATTCCTGTGCCTCCCCAATTACCCTTCACCTCCCCCGAGAAAAACAACTGCCCACTTGCTGTGACGGGATACCAGACGACAAGCCCCTCAATGTACCAATAAAGTTTGTGTGGTTGAGTGAGAATAGCATACGGCACACTTTGTACCCACTCAAGTAGAGGTCTCCATTCTTGGAGGTTATTTGATAGCCAAAAGTTCACGGTTCCCAAATCATAATTTCTCTTGGCCAAAAAGAAATTCTGGACAAAAGAAACCAAACGGATAGAGTTTCTCTTTGGAGACGATATCTGAGAGAGTGCTGCCCCAGCATCCCACATCAGAAGCATCCTACTTCAAGGGTGAACGGAAGGGAAGTATCCGGATGTCGAAGGAGGGGGCGAGACGAAAGTCTTTTAAGGAACTGAGGCTTTGTATGGGCTTCAGGGGACCATGCATGTCGGGTCAGACCTTTCTTGGTCCAAAAGCGTTGGTAATGGGGAGAGCAATAGTGGAGAAATTACGGATGGAAGGTTCCGAATAGTAGTTCGAAAAGCCAAGGAACGTTGAACAGGCTTTTAGGAAATTTGGCAACGGCCAATCGAGAACAGCTTAAATTTTCGGGGGTCCATCGCGTAAACCTTTATCAGAGATTATATAACCAAGAAAGGAGTAATACGGATTGGTGGAAGGCAGAATTCTCATTTTTGGAGTAGAGGCGATTGCACGGAAGCGAGATGAGAACAACCTGGTTGTGTGTGACGAATGTGCTCTTCCATATTATGGAGGAAAATGAGGATATATCTAAGTACATGATGAAAGGTTCCCGAATTCCCAGAAGATATCCATTCATTAAATTCTTGGAAGACGGAGGGGCAGTGCAGAGGTCGAAAGGCAGCACGGAGGTATTAGTAATGGACCCGAAGCGCCTGTTAAATCGGTTTTCCATTGTCACGTCTTTATCAGAATAAGATTGTAAGCTCCTCTCAGGTCGAGCTTTGGAAAAATATAGAGCGTCCTTGGAGCCGGTCACAAGAGTTCAGAAATTAGGGAAGGATACGGTTTTTACGTAATATTTGTTGAGCCCACGAAAGTCGATACCAGGCGTCTAGAGAGCCCTCCTTTTTTTCACGAAGAAGAACCTGCCCCGGCAGAGGTGTAGCGGAATTCGAATAAAGCCTGTTTCGAGATTCTCCGGAGTAGGTCGCTAGTCATCCCTCGGTCTCGGCACTGATGATAAGGGGAATAGACTTAGACTTGGGAAGTACTGGCTTCAGGAAATGTAATTGATGGGCAGTGGTCATGCAACGATGAGGGGGTAGAACCTCTGCTGGGTTTGTTAAGGACATTCTAAGAAACTCATGGTAGTACCTTCAGCAAAGGTGGAGAGAGAAGAAGAATGAGTGGTCGAGGCACAGCGAAGCACCGCAAACGGGAGGAGGACTTTCTCACAGAGTAGAAGCCCATTGGATCGGTAATTCATTGGTCCAATCCACCGTGGGTGTGAAGCAGGGCCACGGCCAATCCCAGAATAACCATGCGACGTAGTAGAATGGAAAGATATCTAAAAAATGATGACTCAGTTGATGACCATCCGTGGAGGTTAGGTAGCGAGATAGTTCCCAAATGAAAGCAGGTTGGAGCGGTCGACCGGTCAGAGAGCCTCTAGGCCGATGGGATGATTCTTCTGGACTACGGGGATTTAGTTGGTTGCTGGCAAGTCGTGATCCAGGAAGTTTCCACCAGTCCCGGAGGCGATGAGGCTTCAAAGTGTTCACACCTCTACCTGAATGATTAGGAGCACCCAAAAGGTATGGGGGAGCCAGGATCCTACTTCGGGGTAGTTCTTGTGGGGGGAGGGATAGGGAAGAAAGGAGAACCTGGTACCAGTAGGACGTCACCTCTTACCTCTACTGTGTGTTCTCGTTTCCCGGAGTCCACACGGCAGTGGACGGGAAAGTGGTGTTCCAGGGGAGCCGCAGTATGAGCGAGAGACCCCTTTTTGCGGCGTGTGCTCTTCAGCAGCCGCCGGACTGCTTGGCTACGATTTGATCGGTTTCAGGATGCAGTCCAAAGCAGGAAATGCCAAGGAGGAGAGCTAGGGGGAACAGGAACAAGGACGAGAGAGAAACGGGGACGGTGACGACTGTGGTGCGTTCTGAATGAGTGGATCCATCCGGAGTATGTAAGGGAGAACTGAGATCCTCTAGAGATGAGGGACCCAGAACAAGTGAGTAACTTGGAGAAACAATCCAGAGTGGGCCTGCTATCCTTGGTACGGCTTCGAGTACTGTTAAAACGAAGCAGCCCCCAAATCCACGTCAGGCCTACCCTCGACCACAGGTATGGTAGATCGCATGATTCTGTTGACTTCATCGTTCCACTGGGTCTCTGCGGTGGATGGGTAGATCGGAAACTCACGGCGTATCTTGCAGCTGTACTTGCGAGCCTGGGAGAGATGAAACAAGAAAGGAAGAAATGGCACGTCTCCCTAGACCCCTGGTGTGTCAAAGACCTGCGGGACATTCCACGGAATTCGGTTTGTAATTTGGGTTATATTCAGGTCTGTGTTTCCAGAGAGGGAAGCCCAAGCAAGAGCAGTACGCCAGTGAGCACGGGCATAGAAGATATGCTACTTTAGTATGCACCAGAGGGAAAGTGAGACGGGGACAAAATTCAAATTGGATCGTAACACTGATTCAGGAATCACGCAAGTAATGGGGGTCCCATCATACCGGTTAGGGAGGTGGAATATACGTGGTTCCAGATTGCCATAGGTATGGGGCTGGGGGTGATGGTGCAAACTGGGGATCCCGTATGTGAGAGGGAACGTCTTTGTGGTAACAGTGGGATTGCATCACTTAAAAAATTGACATGTTCCATATAGGACACCTTGGCCCACCTCAGGGGGGTTGACATTGTTGGGCTCTGCATAATGTAACGGCCTGTATTGCTCGGCAGAGCCTGGCCATTCTCAACAGTAACTGAGGTGGGAAAAGGGTACAACACGCACCCAACAGCAGTGAGGGCTGTATACCGGGAGTGTCGGTAAGTTGGTTGCAGGGCCTGGGGAGTAAGGGTACGTAATATATACTTGCTGAGTCCGGGATGTCAAGTAGGTCGGAGGTGTAATGTCCAAGAGCCAGAAGGTTAAGGGCAAGTGAGAGCAAACATAGTGATGTCCAGAAGCCAGAGTTCAAGGGCAGGGAGAGGCCTGGTAGTCGAGTCCAAATTCAAAGCAAGGGAAATCCAACAGGGGCAGGGACAGGAACCAGAAGCTTAAACAGACAAGGGAAGATGCATAGACACATGCACACACACAGTAGCTACAGGAAAGCTATGCAAGCAGCAAGGATGAAATCCCGGAGAGGGGGGTTAAGGGAAGAAGGGCCAATTCGAAGCACAGGGTGGACAGGGTTTGTCTGGGTGTCTGCAGGGATAGGTGCAGGGTGAGCAAGGGAGGAGACAGGGAAGAATCCACCGCAATAAGGGCCTGCAGCACGGTGAGGGCGGAGCCACGGTTGCGAGAGGGCTGGTAAAAAGATCGGGTGGCCGCGCCCTCGTAGAATGCCGAGCGCGCGCACCGAACGTGTGCAACTGGGCGTGCGGCAGGCACATGGGGAGGAGGGCTCGGCGTGTGGTCTGGTAAGGGAAGCAAGAGGGTGACGGAGCGGAGCAACCAGGAGCGGGGGGACATGATAGTACCGGGGACACGTGGGGAGGGTTTTTAGGTCACCTGATCCGTCAACAGGCGAGTTGGATACGCGCGCGGCTGCTGCAAGGCATACCGCGCGCACGGCCTGGATCGAGTGAGTGGATGTGCGGCATGTGCGCCGCGGGAGGGCACGGGCTAGTTTGAGGAAGGGGGTGATGCAGATTGAAGGAGGGAGGGAAACAGGGCTGCAGAGCGGAGTGGGTTTGAGGTGGAGGGGACGTGCTTGAGAGGCATTGTCACCCGATACATACACAGGCACGGAGTAGTGAGGTTAGCGTAGACATCAGGAGTATGGATCGCAAGGTATGGGATGTGCAGAGAGCATATTTATAGGACACTCTACCAATGGGGTCTCAGGATGTGAGCTGACGGTTCCATTTAGGATGATGGATATGCAGGGGTGGTACCTAGGCACAGCCAATTGAGACCGACACGTAGACGATCGGGGGAGATGCGCACGGTGCGCGGTCAACGCCGAGGCGGTCCAGAAAGACAGACTCTGCATGAGCATGACGCGAGCGACAGTGGCGCTAGGACGGTCTATTTGTCATGTGTTCCCCAGAGCGTCCACCCCCCAGAGGCACAATCTTCCCGCGTCAGTTCCCCCCTGCCCACAGCGAACTGCGTCATGCCATTTCATGGTTTTTGTCCTGTGCCTCTCTTTGAATGCCAGAAGATATATTGTATGAGCGAGGACGTAAGAGTGTCTAAGGGGACAGAAGCACACAGAATTGCGAATCATCCAACAATGCATGAGTTATATCACCGATGGCCGGTCGGTACTACTGAAACCTTGACAAATCGCAATCGTATCTGCTGCCAGCCGGCCGGAATGTAAATGCCTGACTCTTTATAATTTAATCACAGAAATAGAGGGACTTTCTTACTACCTTTCAACTAAAAGTTATAAATATAACACATAACTGTTTAATGTTGGGACCCCAGCAGATTCCCACCAAATTTCCTAGCGCTGGCCATTTTCCTAGCCTGAGTTAGTTCGCTCTCTGGGTTTGACGCATGGATTAATAGCGGCTGGGGTTGTTTTAAAAGGAACATCTTTTTCGCTTTGACGTTTGGCAATGAAACATTGTTGCAAATATTGGGGAATGCTAATGCGACGCACCTACAATGTAGGTTGGTAACAATGTGGTCTTGTGCAGTGTTAAAAACATTCGGAACTAATGTTAGTAACCGCGCCGCACTCCATTACAAGGTAATCGAGTTAACATGTGGTTTTTTTAAACTTTCTTTCTGTTCTGCGGTGTGGAAGTGATCACTTGTTTGCAAGCAACGTAGCTAGCTGACCGCAAACTATACTTATCCGAAATTGACCATTAATACCGTGATGGGGCGCCCTTATTCTAGCAGGCCGGCATAGACCAGTTTATTATACATTTACTAGGACTGCAGCCAGCAATGGGCTCCTGCAGAGCTAACGCTTCCCAGGAAATTACAATATGACTCAGGGGCCCTCAGCTGGGCATAAAGCTTTATTACTGGCCTCACATGGGTAGCCCATCACCATCACCAAACAGCATCATGAGACCAGGCCATCAGGCAGATGAGACGGCAATTGGGATGGAAAATATGGACGTTGTAAAGTAGTGCCATTACTGTGGCAAAGTAGATTAAAAGTGGGTTTTACTGTACCTGTCAAATTATTCTTGTTCCATTACCAGAAGTGTATTATGATAAGGGACGCCAACAAGATCAAGAGTGACCAGGCACAGCATGGTGGAAAGTGGATAGACTTTTCAGGATGTCATATTTTACTGACGAGACAACGGTAGCTATGAGAGATGGACCACTTGATTACACAAAAAAAGACGCCATATCTCTGACGCCGTGTCACAAAGCACCAGTGAAGATGCATGTGTGAGGTGGCGCGATCTCTAGACTGGGACCAGGATGAATCATCATTCTGGGGTATTAGAATAATGCACAAAGTCACATGCTGCTGGCCTTATGCACGTACAACTGTAGTGTACAGTATTTGGTACATGTTTTCTTTTCTGTTCAGGAATCAGGGATAAAGATGGGTTCCAAGAAGCAAAAGTCCATGAGTATTGTCTGAATACATTAGGGAATTGATTCCATCTG
Organism: Ascaphus truei; assembly: GCA_036426205.1. NCBI lineage: Eukaryota > Metazoa > Chordata > Amphibia > Anura > Ascaphidae > Ascaphus > Ascaphus truei. The sequence continues at coordinate 73,927 of WSYH01000539.1, read as the reverse complement.
TCACTGTTTCTCCAGGATAATGACCCAAAATGATACTGGCTCTCTTGTTACCCATTCTGTGTAGCAGTATCAAATGAGTAAAGACGCGATCTGAGTAAGTTTCTCCAGGTAATGTACGGTAATGTTTTCTCCATTGTTTGAACACTGTTATCCTATAACTAATCACCAACCCGCCCCCCCCCCCTTCAATTCCAATCACCAGTTTGAATCTACGAACCATTTATTGGTATACTTTATGGCATCAGAGGAAGAATCATATCAGAAAAGTTGCAGAAACCATCAAAAAGGATGAATGGCAAAAGGCATAAGAGTTTCTGGACACACACACTACTCCACTGTACACGATGCATGCCAATAAAGATAATAGATTTAGATTAATTATCAGCTAGCGTGTTGTCTGTTCTTGTACAAGTAGCTGATGGGCAGGCCACCGGATGTAGTAAGGTAAGTACAGGACAGTCACGTATGGATCTGGTAAGTATTGCACTCAAAATTATATGACAGGATTACACGTTACAGTACCATTTGTATTAGTTGACAATGTGTTTGCTGTCTAACCTTACAGTAGTATAGTAGTGTACTTATTCAGTATAAGTTAGTTGAATATCGACTAAACGGGCAGGAAAGGATTCCCCCCTTCCCCTTAAATACTGGCACGGTTTTTGAAGTACACATGTGCTCACAATCCAAACTTTCTTATTATAGTAGGTTATGCGGTAGTTAGACTGTAGATATGTTTGACATTAGTTATAGTCCCATATTGTGAAATACTCAATGCTTTTATATGCACTTTTAATGACATCTAGTTTCTTTTCTTTTAAGAGCGTGTCAGCCATACAGGAAGGGGGGGTTGGGGACACGTGCTAAAATATTTGTACTGTGTTATAACAGGTAGATAGTAACAGTCAGGTAATTTACCACCTAATCCCCCTCCTCTCTCAAAGACAACAACGAGACGAAACAGACTGCAATTGCAAGCAATATGATGAGATAAAGACACAAGATTGTAAAATCTTGGAAGAAGAGGCGATTCCCCTCCTACTGTATTTTTGTATTATGCATTTTTTCCAGACATTATCTTGCACAAATCAAATAATTGGTCATTTGTAAATTTACTGCAGCAATAATTGAACTTTGGTCTGGGTGATGTGTTTTGGGTGTGGGAGAGGGCGAGCAGCCGACATGTTTGCTACAACTCCAGTTTACACAGTTGAACAAGATGGAAAATGAACCTCTACTCTAGGTTCTACTTTAATTAGTTCATAAGAACTAGCAAAAAATTGTATGAACGCACCATGTCGAGAAACAAAAAGGAACAAAAAGGGATTGTCTTTTTTTTTTTCAGACTTGAAAATTCACATTGAATGAGAAGTCATTCTTGCCAAATACCCCCAGACAGGGTTTATCCACAAGTGAGCTACTTGTGCGGGTGTGAAATGAATATCGGCAACACCTCAAGAAGAACCTACACAAAGCTTCAATAAAAGAATGCTGGGGGTGGATTTGACGGTGTTGGTTTGAATAAGGCATTGGAAATACAAGTACTTTAGGGCTTTGTGTGTGTGTGTGTCGGGGGGGACCATGTGCGACTACTCAAATTTACAAGCAGCTTTGCCCGACCGAGGCGTGTTGTTATACAGGATTATTAGCTTCAAAGAAATCTTTTGAAACGTCATAATAATGTGTTGAAAAGACTTCTTCCCAATTGTACACTTATACAAGCATGACCACTCCGTAATGTTAATCTCAAATCAATACACACACTTGCTGAAATTACGGCAATAAAAGGAAGGTGGAATTGCTTTTACGATTTTTAAGACCACCAACTCGCGACCTCGGCTCACTTGAGAGTTTTCCGCGGTATTGTAGCTGTGCTCAAATGCAAATTTTCTGCATCCCATATAGAAAACATGATTGTCAATCCACGCATTCTAATGGGGTCTTTGCAGTAAGACAGCAACAACAAAAAATGGTAATTCGCAGGTTTTAGGAACAAGCCATGTTTTTGGCGGGTTACACTCGCGTATGCTAGGAATGGGGATATCGTCGGAGAGACGAATCAATGGCAACACCACTCACGTTGCCAAGATGGCGATAGTCTTGGTGGTGAATGGTTCAAAATGTGAGTGCACGCAACCGCCAGATGGCGTTCTGTTCCGTTCTGAAGCCGTGCGAGACAAAACCAATGGCGTGATTGAGCGGCCTTATTTAATATTGTGTGACATTTTGTTGATATTACCTTCTTCTCCTCTATGGTGTGTGGTGGATGTGACGAGAGAGACCGGGATAACGTGACGGGACAGACGCTGTGCATTGTGAGTGAAATTGATAGAGTGGTGATTGATTTGTTTTGTGCTGTTCTATTTTGTTTGAAAGTTATTGTTATTGTCGGTTTGAAAGTCGCTTAGTGAGCTTGGGTTTAATATTGTTGGGTGTGCTCTGTGCGACGTGTCTAGTGGTATGGATGGGAGGAGTGGAGTCAGAGGCGTAGTGATGATGGGTGAGTGCGTGATGTGAGGTGAGTGAGTGATGTGAGTCAGGAGAGTGAGGCTGGTGTTGGCAGCTAGCGCCTCGTGTGAGTAGCCGTGTGAGAGAGGGAGTGATGATTGCTTAGCCATGTGAGTGACGCTCATATGTGAGTAGCTGTGTGAGCGTAAGGGGGACCAAGTGATGCTAGGGTGAGTGCTGCTAGGGTGGGTCATGTGAGAGACGGAGGAGTGATGCTAGGGTGAGTGCTGCTCCATGTTGAGTAGCAGTAATTTTGTGAGAGAGGTGAAGTGAGGCTAGTGTGAGTGCTGCTACTGTGTAGTAGCCGTCGGGAGTAGGGGAGTTGGTGGGGTTGGGGTGCCTGTTGAGTGGTGGTGGGGTGGTGGTGGTGGTGGAGGGGTGGTTGTGTGTTGGTGGGTGCGTGGTGGTTTGCGTGGGAGTGGCGTAGGTGGTCGGTGCGGGCTGGCTGATGGTAGCAGTGCTCCTGAGTCTCTTCATTGGAAAGAAGGGGCGTCCGAGTCAGAAGAAGCAGCCATGTGCCAAGGCTAACTGGCACGTGCTCAGAGGATTAAAAAAAACTGGGGCCACGATATAAGATTTAATACGGCTGCAAAACAAGCCTTGTGACGGGCACTTTGTGACCAACTATGATCAGCTGATGGTCATTTATTTAGGTAAGAACATTCTATTCATTGCTTATTAACAAATGTACTGCTATGATTAGTCCTAAATATTTTTCTTTTTAATATATCTGATATAACTAACTACGTATGTCCGTATGTAATACATGGTATCAAACTCGATGGTTAAGTATGTACTGGTCCTTCATTGTACTGCTGCGAATTCACACTAGTTATTTCAGCAATATACCCAGTATGGTACCTGAGCAGATACATGGTGGCAATGCGCCGTCCTCACCTAGACAAGCCCCGTGGCATTTGCCTTCACACCTGGTTCATCGCCTGGCGACGGGCGGCCTGATAGTTAACTGATAATGATTAGGCTTTAATAGGCTGCCAATGCTTCGCGTGTCTACAGGACGGCCTATTAAATTCATGAATTGTAAAGCTATGTATGATATATATATATACTGTGCAGTATGGCCACGCCAATACGGGAATAAAATATGATTCGCATCCATGCCTGGAAAATAACGCAATGCACCTCGGTGGTCAGAAAGAAAACAGCTCACAAACCTCAATACACCCGAGTATACCCCATCAAATTCGCTGGGGGACTAGCGGCTCCGAATTAATAAAGTGTGTCGCCCCAGTGTATGATTGTAAATGTCGTTCATATATTTCAAGATAGAATGCATGTAAACGATCTGAGAATATTATATTTTTCAGAAACATTGATCAGTTCTGTCTTACAACTGAATATTTGATTAATCACAGATATGATATGTATGTAGATTCATATTAATGTCCTTGCTCAACTTAACTTGAACGCTTTCCCGGAATGCAAAGACAGTGACTTTCTTTAACACGCATTATTTATCATTAATGTAGATGTAGTGTCATTGCTAAGTACTATGTCGTCTAGAGGGTATCAATGTTACATTTAAATATGCGCCTTTTGATAGTTAGTCTATTGTAAAAAAATTTTGAATCTCTCAATTTCTAATACATTTTGTTTTTACATTCAACAAAATCATTCACGATACACTGAAATAGCTATATCACATTTAACGCTTCCGGTCTCCCTCGTTGTACACACACAACACAGTCGCCTATACACACACACAAATGGATGGTACACACACATATAGAAAACACCACACAGCAAGCCAGCAAAATCAAAAGGAATAAGTTTGTAACAGTTATCATAACCAGGCACCACAATCCCACCACACCCATCCAAACCACACCCATCTCAAACCACACCCTAATTGTAAATAATGTTCATGATTCAATGTTGGCTATTTAGGAGGGGAGGGAGTCATACGGTTGCCTGGAGTTCTTGCCCCCACCCCCCCCAACTAACCCACGCCTCCTGTCATCTGTTGTTATAGCTGCTGACGTTGTCTGAAGCAAAGGACACTCAAAAAATACACAGTTTGTAGACTGCTTGAACGTGGCAGATGATTCCTGCATCATTACAAAACATAACATTATGTAATCCTATCAGCAGTCTGCACAACTCATGTTGGAGTTTGCCTAAAACTATGGGCCCCATGTTTTACATGATATCAAAAGTTCAACACAGATGCCTTAATTAGTGCGCTCAGTATGCGTGATTACATTAAATTGAGGCAGTGTGCACAAGTTACGATGTAGTTAACCATTAAACATTGACCCTGTTTGTTTGCTGCGTGTAACCTGGGGTTTGTTACAGTCTGTGATAAGATTATTGTCACCAAGGATGTTCCTTAGTGCTATTATTACATCTTATGACTATCATGCAACATTTTCACTATTAGTATATATTTTGATGTATACCCATGTATTGTTTAGGGTGTGTGCCCACTACATGTCAGATACCGTTGCATTTTTTATGTTACAGTATTGCAATCATTGAGAGAACTTCCAAAGTCCGATAATTAGAGTAGTCCTTATGATTATAGTAACGGCCTAGGTAGAAGGACAGACCGTTCACAATCCGTTCAGACCAATTATGGGAGGATATTCGTACTATCTGGCAGCATGTGGAAATGTAAGGGCTCCGGACACTAAAAAATTGTCGAATAAAAGGTTTGACGATATACCGAGAAATTTAATGGACTGCCATCATTTGGGCGGAGACTGCTTCCGGGACTGGAGGGGGACACCGGATCACCTCTAATATGAACACTTTGTGGGAGAATGTTGGCGAGAACCAAATTGTCTACCGTTTGTACTTTGTCCGGTTTGCCTCGGTGCTCGCCCAGAAATAGAGAGGCCCCCCCCCGTATATGGCGAAATTTTTACACCAAAGGGTCAATATTTATCATATATTTCATGTTGTGTAGAAAACGAAAAAGAAAAAATGTTGTATACAATGTGACAGTCTAAAAAATGATGGGAAGTTGTGTAATGTTTATATATCAGGATTTTGACAAACTGTAAAAGAACAATTTCTGTGCTGTTGTATCTAGCATTAATGTCAACGAATCATTACGTATATTAAGATCAAATGTTTGTATTACATACACATTTTTTTTCCACTTGAGGTTCATTATTTGGTTCATCGTTGGAAAAGTATCATATACAGATGTTAATAATTTAAAAAAGGGCTTATAAACATACACATGTTATGACCTTAAAACTTCAAGTTAAGCTTATATAATTAACAAAAGGTGTATTTCTTGCAAATGTAGTTTCTTGTTATTCATATAGTTAACTGTGCGTCACAACGACATACAAGAAGAGGTGGGCACATCTGATTATTCTTTGGCTATCATCACAAGGGCCCAAACAGAAGGTGAGGCTATAATTGTTATGATCTAGGAATGTGTTCATTGTACGTAACCAATACAATGTATGAAAATAGATCACAAGCAAATGTGGGGATTGGCCATACTTATAACGGCAATTGACCAATGACTGGTGAACTCAATAATGTCACCAACAGCTCCCAGGGTTTGTTCGTCTATGTAATGGCTCACCTAAATATCTTCCGTCAAAATGACCAAAAATTGATTACTATGTAAGGTCATATGAAGTTTACATTCAAAACAAATATTCGTAATTTATTATTTGTCAAAGAATATATTGAATACATATGTTCGTACTTTTTGATATTCAACCATTACCATACTCAAACATTTTGTGTGATTGCAATAAACTGGAGAGTCTACTTGGTACAGATGTAACATTCTTTCAAAATCGTTGTATCTTTAGTGCTTCAAATATGGTACCTTCACACCACACATTCATCTGTTATATATTACATGTTACCGTTTGCGGCAAAATGTGTTATGTAAACCTAGTTTTGCCTGTTGTTGTGCTCGCTCATGTCAATGATAGGGGCCACTAATAGCATAGTTAGGGCGCAGCGCAAAAACATGCCAGGTCGTTTGTGCTTCACTAAGCTGCACGGTCTATCTCTCTGCCACACAGACACACGAAACCATATTGTCGTCACATGTTTGTTATTTTTTGCTCCACATGTGAAGAAGAGGGTGTTTTGAACTTTGCACTACACTTATTAGGTGCTTGTGTGTACTGTGTGTGCTCTGTGGGGTTGATGGTGTGGGTATGCTGTTCCTTGGGGATGTCATTTCATTATTTGCCAAAAATGGTGGATGTAAAACAGTTCCAAAGATACTTTATGTGCTGCTTGTGTACGCTCTAATGTTGCACGTGCCACTGTTGAGCGTTTTAAAAATAGACACACACAATGGAAATAACACCACACATTTTGATGATCCATGGCACCCTCCGTGGTTTGATAATTATGACAGGACAGCCTTGGCTCTTGGGATTTCATGACTTGGTGATCTTGAGAGTCACTGATAGCACGACAGCAAGCATATTGTAGCAAGGAAAGAGTCCACTACAATGAGAACATTTGAATTTTAATTTGTTTTTTTTATAGCTCTTTAATCTTTCTAAATTATTTTTTTTTTCTCCCGGTGATAATTTTGTGCAGGGGTCTCTTGTCAGAAATAACATCATTTGCATGACATGGATGTGCATATTATTTTAATCAAGACACATGTTCCACCATTCACTAATTAATTCATGTTTAACTGTTGTTTTGGAAGATATGCCAAGACGAAGTTTTTGACAAAGTTTTTGTTAGAATTTTTTTATTATGTAAAAATCTCATACTTTTCTTTTATACAAACACATGCTGACAGTTAAAAAATCTGGTTAACGTAATGTTAAAAGTTTAATTGCTCACTGTATCTTACAAATATAAAAATAATCATGAATAATATATAATGCAGTCTTTATTGTGGGGCCTATGCAGAAAGGTCCGAAAAATTGCATTCACCAGGGTTTCAATTTGCCAGGTTTTTGGCGTGTTAACCTCGCTGTATGCAGGAAGGGCCAAATCCCTGGCGAATGAATGCACCACCACCATTTGATAAAATGGCCAGTAATCGGTGGCGAGACAGCTGCCTGGCGAGAAACTGTCGAGAAGCCGTCCCCTGGCGAGATGTGTCTGCAGCAGAGAGAGATCCGCTGCTCTCTCTGCGCAAACATCGGCACATTAAAAATTATTTAAAATACATTTTTATTCATAGTGTACATGTGAAGGGGGTCTCCGGAGCTGAACCGCATTGGTTTCAGGTCCGGGGACCCCCTGTTTCCCGAGATACAGGCCCGTTTATGAGGTGCCGGTATCCCTCTGCATTTAAAGGTCCTGATCACGTGACCGTGGAATGTAAACAAAGCAGAGGGATACCGGCACCCCCTAAAGGGGCCTGTATCTTGAGAAGCAGGGGGTCCCCGGACCTAAAACCAGAACCTGTTTAAAAATGGCTGCTGGTACCCTGTAGGTCTGTCAGGTGCCCCGCCAGCCCACTGGGGACTCACGTGGGGCTGTGTTATGAACCCTGTTTGTAAAAGAATAAATCTTGTATTTATGGTGGGGCACAGGGGGTGGTTAATGTATTTAATAAATATAATGATGTTTAAAAACCGCAGACTGTCAGGCGGGGTGAGCTATCCCTCCTTGGTAATCAGTCCATGGACACAAGCCGGAGAACGGGGTCGTAAGCCACCGTTAGCACAGTATCCCCAATCTAAGTGCTTACTTAACGCCCACCCCAATGCCCTAGTAAAGAACCCCTATGGCCGTCCGCCTCATCCCTGTTCCCCGGGCGTCCCCACCTAGCCTGGAACTTGTGGACGTACCTTGTGGGAGGGAGGAGAAACAAACTGGGAAAGACGCCCGGTCATCGCTACGGAGGGCATTTCCGGAGGGAGAATTAGGTAAGGCCGCGGTAGGCCGTTGGTTGCTCCTTCCTGCGACCAATAAAAAAGGACAAGGACCTGGGATCATCAACGGTGGTCCGTACCACGGTCGCACGGACTCGGGGGTATTTTCATGGGGGGATGCGGGAAGAGAGTGACTCAGGATTCACACAGTTCAAGGAACACCGTTGGGTGGGCCCCTCTTTGAAGGTTATGTGGCCTGGATGGATCGTCCGATTCTTATCCGAAGGGAGGATGTAGTCGATTTTTGGTGGGCCGAGGGAGAATTCACCCCTGAGCAGTGAGATAAGGGAGCTGCAGGAACGGTGGGGTTTATAGTATTGAGCACAGGGAGATAGAGCCATGGGTCCCGACACACTGTTCAGTTCCTGTGGGATCCTGACAACCCCTGTCATGGGTGTTACCTGGGAGGCAGGCAGAGCTTACCTGACTGAGATCAGTAGGACGGAACGGCAATAATGGCTCGATATAAGTCTTCCCACGGGTTGGAGTACCCTTATGTCCCTGAACCCCTCATGGAGGAGATAGAAGAGAACAAGAAAAGTGGCTTAGGGAAACATCGAGAATGTAGGCCGTGTCAGTAAGGGAGTGAAGTTACTGGAAGAGGGCAGAGGACAGAAATATCACCTGATGCTAGTGTGGAGTATATAGGAGGGAATATATACACAAACACAGGTGACCTATGGCCCGAGAGGGGACTGCCTAGGCACTATCATTCACCGGTCCTGGACATGGTGGTAGAGAGGTTAGTAAAACCTGACCCGAGTCACTATTATTAGGGGGTACTAAGGCATTATGCGGGCCGTGGCTGCTGGTCGTGCGGGCGGGCTTGGGAATGTCCACTGTGGTCAATTTTCTGTTATATTATACAATCTGTGGATGTTAACAATTATGTTGTTTGTGTTACAGTGCTTCTGGAAAAAGGTATGCAAATTTAGGTCCCAGCTAGGGCGAGGATTCACCAGGGGAGAATGTAGCGGGCATGTAAAATGGCTACAGTCATCTCTCCTGCTGACAGTAAGCCTGGTAAGTTGTGGGCCATGCCAGCAGTAATTATGGAGGTTTGCCCTCACACCCTGGTGGGGTGCCCCTGTGTTATGGATGGGAGTGGTCAGGCTCGACCTCCATGGTTAGTGATGTCAGAGGTGTGTCAGCTTCCAGAGTAACATAGCACAGCACTGTGTTCTAAAAGTTAGTTCTGAGTTCTGCGTAGTTTCTGAAGGAGTAAGAGTTATGTTATATTAGCAGTAAGAAGACTGGTCCAGGGACCTGGCACAGAGTAACGGACATCCCGGCCTGGGATAGGGAATCCCTATTAGGAGAATTACAACACTTTCAAAGGGAAGCAACTGAATGATTATGAGTGGCTAGAGAAACTACTGCGAGGGGCATCTAGCCCACCTCAAAAGCAATAAAGAGTGCTCTTAATCACAAACCCTCTCGTGTACATGTGTGGAGTGATTGTACAGAGAGACACCACAGAGGAGGTTCCTCGCCAGGACCACCCATTGACCGAAGGGACCCTGATGAGGTGGAGGACGATGCACTGGAAATAGTAGGATCACACACTACCTCAGCTGCCTGTCGACGGGTCCTCCCCATACACCATCATGTGGAGTACTCAGGAGTCCTGTAGCCACAGGTGTGCACCACCAGCCTATCACACTGTAATGGGGACCGGTTAACCACAGGGGCCAATGTGAGATTGGGTGGGTCAGGCCGGTTTCAGAAAACCCGTTACACATATTTTTTACTGGCCCTGCTGTGAAAGAAGCTAAGTTCATGTAATCAGGTTTCCCAAACTTTTTTTTTCCGTGACCCGTTTAGTTTTTTAACTTCTTTTCGTGACCCTAAAAACTTTATCGCCTATAGGCCTGCACAGACCACACAGCCACTGATACTACAACACACACACCACACACCACACAAACACACACACACACAACAGCCACTGATACACACACAGACAACACACCACCGCCGCTGATACAACACACACCACCACTGATACACACATACACACCACTGATACACACAACACTGCCACTGACACACGCAGCCACTGACACACATCACTGATACACACACAGAGCCCTGATACACACACACCCTCAGCCACTGACACCACACCATCCACTGACACACACGCAGTCCACACAGATACTGCTACACACAACACACACACCCACTATACACACACAGAGACACGTGCACACACCAGACACATACACACACAGAGACACTGCTACACAACACACACACACAAACACTGATACACACACAGACACTGATACACACACACTTACACTGATATGTATACACACAGACACTGATTCACACACACACCACACACACACCACACACACACCACACACACACACCTACACACACACACACACACACACAACACACACACCACCCCACACACACACACACACCACACAGACACTGATACACACACACACACACACACACACACTCAGTCTCCCCTATACGCACCTAGACACAAACAGTTGAATTACGGCAACTAACGATGTGGGACTGGAGGGGGTTGGCAGAACTTGGTGGGAATATGGGGGCACAGGTGTACAATTGGTGGGGTGGAGGGAGGGGGCCCAGGGCACTTGGGTTGTGGAGGTAGGGGGCCCAGGGACACTGTTGGGGGCCCAGTACACTTGGGTGTTGTTGGGTAGGGAGGGGGCCCAGGGACACTTGGTGGGTGTGGAGGGAGGGGGCCCAGGGACACTTGGTGGGTGGGAGGGAGGGCCCAGGGCACTTGGTGGGTGGAGTAGGGGCCCAGTGGACACTTGGGGGCCCAGGACACTTGGGTGGGTGGGAGGGAGGGGGCCCAGGGACAACTTGGGTGGGTGGGAGGGAGGGGGCCCAGGACACTTGGGTGGGTGGAAGGGAGGAGGCCCAGGACCCTTTGGGGGCCAGGGACACTTGGGTGGGTGGGAGGGAGGGAATAGGGACACTGTGGTGGGAGGGGGAGGGGGCCCAGGGACAGTTTAGGGCCCAGGGACACTTGGGTGGGTGGGAGTTGGGGGCCCAGGGACACTTGGGTGGGTGGAGGGGCCCAGGGACACTTGGGTGCCCAGGGACACTTGGGTGGGTGGTAGGTGGGCCAAGGGAACACTTGGGTGGAAGGGAGGGGGCCCAGGACACTTGGGTGGGAGGGAGGGGGCCAGGGGACAACTGGGTGGGTGGGAGGGGGCCCGGGACCCGTGGTGGGAGGGGCCCAGGACCTGGTGGGAGGGGCCCAGGGGACACTTGGGGTGGGTGGGAGGGGGCCCAGGGAGGGAGGCAGTGACTGGGTGGGGTGACTTACTTTCCGCCGGACGCTTTCCCCGCTCCCCCGATATCCCCTGCTGCCCGGGATGGGAGGTGGGCCACGGGACGTGAGCTCGGAAGCTGGCTGCGGGGGAAGCGTGCCTCAGTAGGAGCTTGTACTTCCCCCTGCCCCATGTAACGTGCGGGCCGCAGAGGAGCTAGTATTTCCTCCTAGTCCCACGTGGAGCGCGGGGGAGAAGGAGCGGGGGGGGAGGAAGGAAGCAT